>BSBK01002526.1:2862500-2899025 GCA_027943335.1 Chamaecyparis obtusa
TCTCATCTGGAGTTTGGTGGGGATGCCCTTCTATAACTTGGATTTGTTAAGATGGACCATCACAAGATCTCCCACAACAAATTAAAGGTCTTTCCTTCATCAACTTTGGCTTTCATCTTTTGTGTAGCCTCTTGGAGCTACTTCTTCACTTGATCATGAACCTCCTTTATTAATTGAGTGAAGTCATCTACATATGCACTCCTTTCTACATTTGCTAAGTGTCTTAGCTCACACACACCTCTAGGATGTAGCCCATAAACAATTTCAAAATGGATTTTCCCTATTGTTCTATTCACACTGTCATTGTAGGCATACTTTTCCTATGGTAATAGTTGATCCCACATCACTCCATACTCCTTTTTCAAGCATCTAAGGAGATTACCTAGCATTCTATTAATAACCTTAGTCTGACCATCAGTTTGGGGATGGTAGGCTGATCCAAATGATGGGTTAGTGCCTAACCTCTTCCACAGGGTCTTCCAAAAATGGCCCATAAATTTGACATCTCTATTAGATACTATGCTTAGGGTCAAGCCATGAATCCATACCACCTCTTTAAAGAACAAATGTGCAATATGACTGGTTTTGCAAGCAATGAAGTGGCTCATCTTGCTAAACCTATCTACAACCACAAAAATACTATCTAAACCAGTCTTGGTTCTAGGCAATCCAATAATGAAATCCATACTAATGCATTCCCATGGCCTGTTAGGAATGGGAAAAGGTTGATACAAACCTACTTTAGTTGAGGTACCTTTAGATTTTTGACATATCAAGCATTGTTCCACATACTTCCTGATATCCTTTTGTATCCTAGGCCAATAATAGAACCTTTTCACTAGTTCTAGTGTTTTTTTTAGGCCAAAGTGCCCACTCAAGCTCCCATTGTGCTTCTCTTGTATCACATTCTCCCTCATAGATCCCTTAGGAACACATAACTATCCTCCTTTAAACAAGAGATAATTTTGAATAGTATAGTCTGCAAATTGATTATGGAAGCAATTCTTAAATTCCTTACATACCTTTTATGCTTATGCAAAGTCCTCATCTCCTTCATAAAGCTCTTTGAAGCTCTCTATACCTATGCTTTGTAGCTATACCTCTTGGACTGTAAAGAGTCTCCTACTCAAAGCATCAGCCACCTTGTTCAACTATCCTTTCTTATGGTTTATGGTGAATGTATAGGCCTACAAATATTCCATCCATTTTGAGATGTCTATTTCTCAACTTCTCTTGTGAATTGATGAAACTCAAAGCCTTGTTATCAATATACACCACAAATTCTTTAGGTTGAAAATAGTGCCTCCATTTCCTCAAGGATTGCACCAATGCATATAACTCTAGGTCATAAGAATAATACCTCTTCTTAGCCTCATTTAACTTCTCACTATAGAATGCTACTAGTCTATTCTCTTGATTCAAAATTGACCCAACTACTATGCCACTTGAATCACACTCTAAGGTGAATAACTTATCAAATTTTGGCAAAACCAATAGGTTGTTTAGCCACTCTCTTCTTCAACAACTCAAAACCTTTTCCAGCCTCTGGAGTCCACTTGAATTTAGTTTTTACTCCACCTTTAATTGTATCTAAGATTGGTGCACATATCTCACTAAAACCTTTAATGAACTTCCTATAAAATTGGGCAAGTCCATGAAAACTCCTTACCTCAATGCTACTTATAGGTGTAGGCCAATTGAGTATTGCTTCCACCTTACTAGGATCCATTTTCAAGGTTCCTTGGGACACCACAAAGCCAAGATAGATCAAATCTTGCTGCATAAATTCACATTTTTTCCAAGTTAATGTACAAATTCTCCTCATGGAGTCTCTTTATCACAATCTAAAAATGTTGGAGGTGTTCTTCTTTAGTCTTGTTAAAAATTAGGATGTCATCCAGGTACACTACTACAAATCTGCCTATGTAGTCTTTCAACACCTCAATCATCAACCTCATGAAGGTTTTTGGAGCATTACTAAGCCCAAAGAGCACGACTAACCATTCATAGAGCCCTTCTATGGTCTTGAATGTAGTCTTCCATTCATCTCCCTCCTTAATCCCAATTTGATGGTATCCACTCTTCAAATCCAACTTGGTGTAGTACCTTGCTCCTCCCAAATAGTCCATAAGATCTTCAATCCTAGGAATGGGAAATTTGTAGCTGATAGTGATCCTATTAATTTCTCTTGAGTCTATAAAAAGTCTCCACTTACCCCCCTTCTTTGATGCTAGGACTACTGGCACTACACATGGGCTAATGCTCTTCCTGATTAGTCCTTGGTCCAAAATCTCTTGCACTTGTCTAGCTATCTCCTTGTTTTGATCAGGAGTCATCTTTTATACTACTTTTTTTGGTAGAGATGCTCCTAGTATGAATTAAATCTGATGACTTATGGCTCTAGGAGGTGGCAACATTGTAGGTGACCCATCACTGACTATGTCCTTAAACTCCTTCAACAACTCCTACACTTCTTTTTGCAATGATGCTTGTTCCACCTTCTCTTCACTAGGCTTAACCATGACAGAAAAGTGTGTCCCTTCTCCATCCTTTATGTCTTGGATGTATTCCTTACCCTCTTGTAACAAGATATTAGGTCCTACTCATGTAGACCCCTCATCATCCATGAGTTATAGAATCCTATAGGTGACCCCATCTTTCTTGAAAGAGTAGGAGTTCCTCTCTCCATCATGTATTGTCTTTCTATCAAACTGCCATAGCCTACCTAATAGTAGGTGGCACGCATCCATTAGGAGTATATCACACAAGACTCTATCCACATATTTCCCTATTAAGAAATCAACCCATGCTTGTTCATTCACAAGGACATGCTATCCCTTATTTAGCCATGTAACCCTATAAGGGTTTGTATGAGGTAATTTTTGGTCAATCCAAGTTTGCTAACTGCCTCCTCATAGATGATATTATCAGTAGACCCTGAGTCTATAATCATCTAGAAAATCTTATCAACTATTTTTCACTTCACTCTAAAAAGTGCCCTCCTCTACTTAGCTTCCTCTTTGAGAGGCTCTTTAATAAGTATCCTCCTAATCATGATATTTTCCCCACTCTCTGAATGAAGGTTAATTTCAGGAGATTTAATGCTACTAGTCTCTTCTTGGGATATGTAGTTTACCCTCTTCTCACCATGTGAACTAGAAGCCTTCTCAGAGCATCTATAGGCTGGATGACCTAGTTGGTTGCAATGAAAAAATTTCATGGTTGTAAAATGTGAAGCTCTACCTGAACCTCCAAACTTACCTCTTCCTCCACCTTGGAAGCCTCTGCCTCTATTCATATTGTTAGGAATAGTCCCAAGAGATAACTCAGGGGGGGGGGGGGTGGTGAATCAGTTATCTAAAATTTTCAATTCTTTATCCAATTAAGTATACTTAAACATAAAGCATAAACACAATGAAAGAACACATGAACACAACACCAATATTTTGGTTATGGGGAAACCCAAAAAGGTAAAAACCTTGGTGGGACTTGATACCCACTAATATTCTATACTAGTGTATAATGATCCTTGCTAGAAGATCCTTTACCCTGTTAGGAGTAGCTTTACAATATATTAAGTATAGTAGACCTGGTCAATGGTCAGACCATGTTATGAGTCTTTTAAAATTATCCCTATTAGGGGAGGGGACGCACTATCTGAGAGCTCACTGCTCAAAGGGGCGAAGGCTACAACCTTCTAAATAATAGATACACACTATATCTGGATCTTGGTGAACTTTTCTTTGACCTATTGTCTACATCAATTCCAATGTATAGAAAATATACTCTACTTGGTCACATAGACCTTCTTCTGATGGCTCAACACTTCATACACTCCGCTCTACTTTCCTTAATCAACCATGAACCACACTCAAGAAATTACAAAATGAATGCCTATAAATATCTTTCCTCTAAATGATATAATCAAGTCAAACTATTAGAACCACCTTTAAATCATATTAGATAAACCATAACAAACTCCAACAAACATTCTTTCAGCTCTGTTATGCACACAACATATTCTGGGACCTGTCTTAATAAGATAAATGTAGATGCACACTACACACTGTCGGCTCTACCAAACAACTAGATCTTTCTCCACAAGATGAATTAACTCATGTGCTCTTAACTGAACATCAATAAATCTAAGCTTAACTCCAAGGGAACATACCCTAAAGCTAGGAACAACTCAAGAACCAATCAAATCTCTATCGACTCTGCTGAACAAACACATGAAACTACTACTGGCAAATAGCGACTGCATAACTTTACTTGTGTTCATCATCAAATCATGCATCCATGAAATTAACATCGCTAAAATGTTTTCAACACATATCCAAGGGCACAAGCCTCCATAACAACTATATAGACAACCATACACAGAGCACTGCCTATTACTTTGTTAGGAACACTATTGACACAAGTTGCTAAATAGCTATTTATACTAACAATTAACATCTATGCCTATGATATCATGAAGATATCATGTCCATGCATCTTATACTAAAAGATTACTTCATAAGACTTCCACACATGCTACTTTCCATATGTTGTCATCAATGACAAACATACAGTCAGTACTGGCCTATTGGCAAATCTCCAACAATCTCCCCCTTTGGCATTGATGGCAACGTGTGGAATGAAAAACCACCACCAACCCAAATGAACATTTTTTTTACAACATTCTCCATTTCCTCTTCAAAACTCCCCCAAAGATGAATCCTTCATCTGCTGCAATATTTTGTAACATTCTCCATTTTCTCAACTGAACTACTGTCACAACTGAATACTACTCCCCCTAATTGTATTATTCCTTTTGTTTTTCATGACTCTGTATACTACTCCCCCTTTGACATCAATGGCAAAGGGTGCCATTCATTTTGAGCATTGGTACTACTCCTAAGGTAGAGTAGTCAACCTTTCATCAATCCTTGAGGATTGATGCCTTTCCTTCTTTCTTCTAAGAAAAATCAGGGAAGGGAATTACTCCCAACTTCTCCCTGAGATACTAAAAAGTATCCTTAGGCAAGGGCTTTGTGAATATGTCTACCAACAAATCTTTAGTACTCACATAGTCTAGCTTGACTTCTTTCTCTACCACTTTCTCTCTTAGGAAGTGATACTTGATCTCAATGTGATTTGTCTTTGCATGCATCACAGGGTTCTTCAACATAATGATAGTGCTAGTGTTATCACAGTGAATAATAATAGGATAATCAATTTGAATTCCAAAATCTTTTATCATCTACTTGATCCACACAATTGTAGAATAATTCAAGGCTACTACAACATACTCTACTTCTGCTGTTGACTGAGAAATACAACTTTTTTTCTTTCTTGTCCAAGTGATAAGTATATCACCAAGAAACACTGGTCCTCCTGATGTACTCTTCTTGTCATCAGCACATCCTTCCCAATCTGCATCAGTGTACACATGAAGCTCAACATTTTCTGAATTAGGATACCATAGACCATAGTCTATAGTGCCTTGTAAGTATCTGAATATCCTCTTTACTACCATGAGGTGACTTTTCTTAGGCTTTGCTACAAATCTTCCAACTATGCCAACTACATTTGAAATATTAGGTCTAGTATGAGTAAGATAAATCAGTTTACCAGTCATAGATTTATACAGTGTTATATCAACTGCTGGTGAGTCATCTTCTTTTGTAAGCTTGCATCCAATAATCATAGGTGTCCCTACTGGCTTGCTATCATCCATCTTGAATTTCTTTAATATTTCCTTCACATACTTGGACTGATTAATGAATATACCTTTCTTTGTCTACTGCACATTCAATCCTAAAAAGTACTTGATAGGACCCATCATGCTCATCTCAAATTCATTCTGCATCTCCTTAGCAAACTCAGCACTAAGTTTGTCATTACCTCCAAAGATAATGTCATCAACAAATATAGCTGCAAGTAACAAACCTTCAGATGTCTCTCTAAAGAATAGATTACAATCTGCTGCTCCTTTCTTGAATCCAATCTTTGTTAAGTATCCATCTAGTCTCTCATACCATGCTCTAGGGGCTTGCTTAAGTCCATAGAGGGCCTTCTTTAGTCTGCATACCATATCAATTCTATTTGATAAGGTGAATCCTTCTAGCTTCTCAATGTATACTTCTTTCAAATCTCCATTCAAGAATGCTGACTTGACATCCATCTAATAAACTTTGAAGTTTTTAACTGTATCATAAGCTAGAAACAACTTAATAGCTTCTAATCTACTCACATGTGCAAATGTGTCTGAATAGTCAATGCATTCTCTTTGCGCATATCCTTTACATACTAATCTTTCTTTATTTCTTACTACTATACCATCTTCATTCATCTTGTTTCTAAATATCCACTTTGTTCCAATCACATTCTTATCACTAGGTCTTGGGACTAGTTCCCAAGTGTCATTCTTAATAATCTGATCAAGTTCTTCTATCATAGCATCATGCCAATCTGAATCATTACAAGCATCTTCAACACTTAAAGGTTCAATATGAGATAATAAACATACCGCATCACTGCTAGCTGAGTTCTTTGCTTGTGATCTTGTTAAGACTTTGTTGCTCCGATCTCTAATGATGTCTTTCATGGAATGGTTTCTAGATGTAAACTTTGGAGCTTTAGCTATTGCAAACTCATCAAACTTAGGAGTTTCTTCTTCAATTGTCTTAGGGTCATTGAATAACACATCAATGCTGTCAAACATTTCTTCAATAACTATTTCACTAGTAGAGGGTCTGGGTTCTTCTTCAATCATGGGTGAGTAATCATGATATTTTTTTAGAACCATAAAATTTTCATCAATCTTAACATGAGCACTTTCAATGATCTTTTTCAATCTTAAATTGAAAAATCTAAAAGCTTTACTTTTAGTAGAGTAACCAAGGAAATTACATTCATCACTTCTTGCATCAAATTTGCCTACTACTTCATCCCTCTTGATGTAGCACTTGCTTCCAAAGATTTTGAAGTATTTTACTATGGGAACATTACCAAACCAAAGCTCATATGGTATTTTGTTAGTGCTAGGCCTTAACTGAATTCTATTGATGGTGTAGACTACTGTGTTGACCTTATCTCTCCAATAGGTCTGTGCAACTTTTCCTTCTATCATGATGGTGCACATTGTATCAAGAATGATCCTATTCCTTCTCTCTGTGATCCCATTTTGCTGAGGGGTTCTAGGTGCACTTAATTATCTCTTTATGTGATGTTCTTCATAGTATTCATAAAATCTATCAAAGGTGAATTCTCCTCCTCTATCTGATCTCAAATATTTTATCTTTAATCTAGATTCATTCTCAACCTTAGCTTTGAATATTTTGAGCTTGTCAAATTCTTCTGACTTATCTTTCAAGAACGCAACCCACATCATCCTAGTATAATCATCAATAAACAAAATGAAATACCTTTCACCTTTGTATGATCTTATTTGACTTGGACCACATAGGTCTGTATGAATCAGATCCAACTTGTTCTCTTCTGAATTGTGCTTGCTCCTGAATGAATTCCTCACATGCTTTCCCATCATACATTCCCTACATATAGTATCAACTGGCTTTGCTATGCTAGGTGTATGCACCCTAAAATGGTCGCCTAGACTTTGGGCCCCCATTCAGCAATTTATCAAATCCCTGAATCAATATTTTCAAATATCAACAATATTAATTATATCAATTTCCTTGATCAAATCATAATCAATTCAATATTTCCTAAGGTTTGAGCCTTATTTAATTTAAAAGAGAAAAAAATAAAAATCTTATTTAATTAAGAGAACATGCTCCCTTTTAATTAAATAAAAATCTCTTTTAATTAAATAATAAAATCATTTTATCCTAAGCCTTTATTTAATTAAAAGGAATTTCCTCCCTTTTTATTTAAATAAAAAAGCCCCACTTTTCTTCTTATCCTATGTTGCACAAATAAAGTATTATTTTTATTTTATAAAAAGGGAAAAAACACTTTTTGTCTCATATGGACACAAAAGTCAACTCTTATTTTCCTATTGGAGGATATTTGTGCACAAGGATCAAGCTTCTATTTTTATCCATCGTTGATTAAGTCTTTTTCCTCTTAATCTTGATCGTCCATTGATTTTTCATTTCCTATAAAAGAAGATCTCTCTTCTTCATTTTCATCCATTCTCTTTTATGTTAATGTTATGTTGTAGGTTTTCTAGGTCATTTGGAGCTCTTTGAAGACATTGTTGTTGCATTTCATTTAGCTTGTTTTCTTGCATCATCATGGTATCATTTCCTTTCATGTTTTAGATTAATCTCACATAGCTTAATAGGAGGATTTGTAACACTTGTATTTTCCTTTCATAGCATAGCTTGCATCTTTCATTCTCATAGATTATTTTGCATTGCATTGCATCCATATTGATTTTATTGGAGATATTGGCATTGCCCTTGTCTTTGATTTGGAATCTCTCATTGTGTGGTTGACTAGCAAGGTCATGAGTTTATAGCTCTAGCTGAGAGCAATTTTACAAATCTTACAACTCCATGCATAGAGAGCTATGGATCGATTTGTGAGGGTTCATTGTTGAGTTTTCTTGCATGTAAGGATTCATAGAAGTGTGGTCACATTTTCACCATACACTAGGTAGATCTCTTACTACCTTAACATTTTTTATCTTCACTATGTTATCAAAATTAATATGACATAGTCTTTTATGCCACAACCAACTATCATCAACTTGTCCATAATATCTTCCTTTGAGATCTCTCCACCATTGTTCCTGATTCTAGCAACTGCTTCATTGATCCTTTGATTATAAGCTATGATGTTTTCTTTAGGTAGCATTTATAATGCATTGTATCTTTTCTTCCAAGTTTTTCTATGCGCATCCTTTGCTTGTTTGTCTCCTTCAAATATGTCTACTAGGTACTTCCATATCTTGTGGGCAGTGTCTACCTTCTTTATCTCTAAAAAATCACTATCTGATAGGGCACTGATAAGGGCTTCTTTGGCAATAGCATTCTAATGAAACAATTCCTTTTGTGTTTCAGTAGCATCATCCTATCCAAGGTCTTCTAGGATAGGGATGTTGGCTACTTTGATAGTTACATTAAAAACTTCAAAACCAATGCACTACAAATGTGTCACCATCTTGTTCTTCCAATAAAGATAATTCTCTCCATCAAACTTAGGACTCTCTTTCCTAAAGTCTGCCATCTGATCAACCTCAAGCTGTTAAACTTTCTCTCCCAGGCACTTGGCTCTAATACCAATTTTTAGGAATAGTCCCAAGAGATAACTAAGAGGAGGGGGGGGGGGGTGAATCAGTTATCTACAAGTTTCAATTTTTTATCCAATTAAGTATACTTAAACATAAAGCATAAACACAATGAAAGAACACATGAACACAACACCAATATTTTTGTTATGGGGAAACCCAAATAGGTAAAAACCCTAGTGGGACTTGATACCCACTAATATTTTGTACTAGTGTATAATGATCCTTGCTAGAAGATCCTTTACCCTGTTAGGAGTAGCTTTACAATATATTAAGTATAGTAGACCTGGTCAAGGGTCGGACCCTATTAGGAGTCATTTACAATTGTCCCTGTTAGGGGAGAGGATGCACTATCTAAGAGCTCACTACTCAAAGGGGCGAAGGCTACAACCTTCTGAATAATAGATACACACTATATCTAGATCTTGGTGAACTTCACTTTGACCTATTGTCTAGATTAGTTCCAATGTATAGCACATATACTCTACTTGGTCACATAGACCTTCTTTTGATGGCTCAACACTTCACACACTCTACTCTACTATGCTTAATCAACCATGAACCACACTTAGGCAATCACAAAATGACTACCTATAAATATCTTTCCTCTAAATGATATAATCAAGTCAGCCTATTAGACCCACCTTGAAATCATATTAGAGATACCATAAAAAACTCTAACAAACATTTTGTTGGCTCTATTATGCACGCAACATATTCTAGGACCTATCTTAATAAGATAAATGTAGATCCACACTACACACTATCGACTCTACCAAAAAATTGGATCTTTCTCCACAAGATGAATTAACTCATGTGCTCTTAACCAAACATCAATAACTCATCTCTAAGATTAAATCCAAGGGTGCATACCCTAAAGATAGGTGCAACTTAAGAACCAATAAAATCTTTGTCGGCTTTGCTGAACAAACATAGGAAACTGCTACTAGCGAATAGCAAGTGCATAAATTTACTTGCATTCATCATCAGATCATGCATCCATGAAGTTAACATCACTAACATGTTTTCAACACATATCCAAGGGTGCAAGCCTCCATAACAATTGTACAGACAACCATACATGGAACATTGCCTGTTACTCTGTCAGGAACATTGCTGACACAAGCTGCTATATAACTGTCTATACTAATAGTTAACCTCTGCACCCATGATATTATGATGATATCATCTCCATGAATCTTATACTGAAATCTTACTTCATAAGACTTCCACGCATGCTACTTTCCATATGTTGTCATTAATGACAAACATACAGTCAGTACTGGCCTACTGGCAAATCTTCAATACATACTTCCTCTTCCACTAGGTTCATTGACTATGTCTGTCAATTTGGACTCTCCTTGAGCTCTAAATTCATTGCTCCTACTTGCAAAGCTACCTCTATGTCCTCTATTTTTTTTTCCTCTACCTCTTCCTTTTGAGGTCTAGTCATGCTTCTTCTTGCTTTTCTCCTCTATTTTTAAAGCCATTTGATAGCATTGTCTCACACTTTTGAAGGTAGCAAGACTCATGTCTTCTTGAATAAACCATTTGAGTCCATTCTGATATCTATCCAATCTTATACTCTCATCCTCCACTATCTTTGACCTTAAGCATAATTTTTGGAACTCCTCGGTATATGCTTGGACATCTAAGTCTTTCTGCTTGAGGTTTTGTCTCTTTCTATGCAATTGAACCTCATAGTCATCAGGTAAATAAGTTTGCTTTAGCTTAGTCACCATGCCTTTCCACGTAATAATGGGACTCTTGCCCTCTTTCTCTCTCTCTCTCAGTCTACACATACTTCCACCAGATGAGTACTAATCTGCTCAACCTAGACTTAGCCACCTTTACCTTTTGAGCATCTATTATGCCATCACATTCAAAGTGATTTTCAATGCTATCAATCCAATCCATAACTAGATTAGGATCCATTTGTCCACTGAAAAGTGGAACACCCTCCAATGCTTTTCCACTCACTAGTACATTTGAGACCTTTTTCTGATGGTTGAACATCTGAATTTAGATAGTAAACTGTCGATTAACCGACACCACCCGGTGTCGTAGTTTTGTAGTTAGAAAGACCGATAGTTTTATTAGGCATCATAATTACGACAACCATGGCCGTCAAAAAAAGAGGGTGCCAACATAGTGAACCTATCATCAGACCTATTTGTGGATGTCACAATTGTGATGCCTATACGTCGCAAAAAATAACAAATGATGGTGACCCGTCAGAATCTTATGACAGGTAGCCATCATTTGTAACATTTTCACTGATGGAAATTCTTTTAGTGCAACAAATATCCGTCAGAAGCTTATGATGCATATCCATCATTTGTGGTTTGTAACGATGACTATGTTGTACATGCAATGGACATGCGTTGGACATTTACGATGGATATCTATCGTTAATGGTTGTTTTCTGATAGTGATGTTGTTAATGCGAAGGATTTTTGCGATGGACAACCATCATTGTTTTGAAAATTCATCGTAGTTACAACAATAATTAGTTTTTTTAAAAATATATATATATATCGATCGAGTTGGTATCGATTTAGAATGGTGTTCTTGCCAATCTAGTTCTTGCTCATGATTTGGTTATGGATCATTTGGAGATAACTTTGTAGTAGATTCTGTAGCGGCTCATGGATTATTGAGTTGAGTCTAGAGACTTGGATTTGGAATGGATCCTACTGAATCAAGACTTGTGATAGTGACTACTCCAGCACAATTCAGAGATAACTTAGCAATAGATTTGATAGTGGCTTGTGGATTATTGAGTCGAGTCTAGAAACTTGGATTTGGAATGGATCCTACCAAATCAAGACTTGTGACAGCAACTGCTCTAGCACAAGAAGCTAGTGTGGCAATCAAAGATGCATTATTCCTGATGTGTTCATGGGATATATACGAACCTAATTGCATTTAGATCTAATTTGAGTGACTTCTTGACTTCTTTGGTTCAAATTTGATGTGTGGGTTTACAGTGCAGTCGATGGTGTTTGTTTGCAACTGGGTTCTTGACATAGATTTGTTGATTTGGTAGCCATTGAGATGGATCGATATATATTTGTCGTACATGGATTGAGATCTTAAATTATTGAGCTTCTCTTTGTTTCAAGAATAGTTTAACATTCTCTACTTAACAGGGCCAACCACGTGAAGGTGGAAACTCATCTGACCCCTCCTAGGAGCCTCTTATGACCCTTTACAACATTTTAAGATATCTAAGATGTATTCTTAGAGATAAAAAATGGTTGTAAAGGGTCATAAGGGGTCCTGGGACACAAAAGTCAAGAAACATAAATGTAGGCATCATGGTCACAATTTTTTGGAAACACAACATAATTGAGTGGTATACCTAGATGATGCAACACAACTACTCCTCTAGTTCCATGTCTACACTGTGTAAACAAAACTCAAAGATAAAGAATAAATTTAGAGAGCACAGAAGAGCGATAACAACCAAAATAATATAGGGACCTATATTACTTTGGTCATTCTTTCTCTCCTCTGCTCTCTAAATTTAATTTTTATCTATGGATTTTGTTTACCACAGTGTAAAATTGGAACTAGAGGAGTGATATATAGTTGTGTTGCATTGTCTGGGTATACCATTTAATTATGTTGTGTCTCCAAAAAATTGTGATTATGATGCCTACATTTATGTTTGTTAGCTATTGTGATATCTACATTTATGTTTCTCATTTGTTGTGTTTATGTGCATGTTCTTTATGTGTATCTACTAGAAATTCTATAAAAAAATTTAGTATCTACAATAGCCCTTTGTTAACCACATTTACGCATATGGTCCCAACAAAGTAGTGCAAAAACTACACAAAGAAGGCATCACAGAAATATGATTTCTACTTTCACCATTGAAGCAATCTTGGTGGCACTAGCTGCCTCTCGAGCCTTGCACAAATTGCACTCATTTCCTACATTAGATATAGATGTAGATGGGGTAGATGTAAATGTGGTTTGATCGACCCACTAAAAGTATTGACATCCAGTATTTCCATGACAATACCAAATGTACATCAGTTCTTCATAAAATAATTAGTTGTCACATTATTTTTAAACATAAAATATAATTACGTATCTAGACCTTTTTCCTATTTGGGCAAACCCAAAATTGATGCCTAGGATTAATTGTTGTGCGTGACGTCTTCAACATGCATGGGCCAACACCACATTGACACATAGGCACATTGACCGAAGTCATTGATGCTATTTTGACAAATATTGCATTATCACAAATATTGCATTGTCATTATTTTGTTCATTCATACTAATTATAATTACAATAAAAAGAAACATACTAATGTAGACTTGCAAATTTTTTGGCTAAGTTGAAGTCTTTGGTTTAAATCAATAGACACTCAAGAAAAAATGATAAACCAAAGACAACCATGCAATTGTAAAGAAAGGTAATTTGCTTAATCACGTCACTAATTTGTGCATGTCTAAATACTGGTGTCTTTTAAGTGATTTGATTCTTGTCATGCCCACTACAAATTAGAATAGTCTTAACTAGTGAGGTTGTTTAAGTATATAGAGATTAAATACAGTCTTTTAGAATGAAATTTCTCTTAACAAAAGATCAAAGATATATAAGTAGGACATATAAAATAAGGTGAATAAGAGTAGTACATATAAAACAATCGTTAGAACATGTCAGACATCTGGCATAATTGTATATTTCATTCATGTCATTGATATGCAAAGATACATGTAAAGGAAAATAAATTTTTGTATCTAAAGATTACATGTATATATATGAAAAATAACTTGTATATACTATTAAAAAAAAACTTTCAGAAGAAAATGCAAGAGTACATGCATACATTAGAGGATGAACATAAATAATAAGGGTATCAGCCATTGCTTGAAGTGATGAATTTTTTACCCAACTATGAATCTAGTGTGCCCCTATGTGATCCAGAACCTGCAAAGAAAAGAGAGATGGGGGTTAGATAAAAAATATCTAAGCAATGAATGACATCCTATTACTGAGAGAGATCAAACACTTCACACAATATATAGGGACATTAGTAATAAAATAATACACTTACTGTTTTGAATTTGAGCTCATAAAGATTAACCTTCAGAAGAATATGAACATGAATGCAAACATACATAAGTGAATGAACATAAATAATGAAGGTACCAAACATAGCCTGAAGTAATGAAGTGTTGACCTAGGCTTCAATCTAGTATGCTCTTGTATGATCCAAAACCTGCAAGGAAGGAAAAGATGGGGTTAGATCCAAAGGATCTAAGCAATGTTTGGCACCCTATTACTGATCCTCATCTACAATTATGCATGTGCATAGTCAAGCCATACACTTTTAAAATGAACTATGCTACTGAACATGGGTATGTGTTAATGTGATTCAAAAGCTATTATGCAAGATTGTTTTATTATTGAGATAAAGATATCTTAATTCTACAAGAATAAATGTTTTGAGAAATATTTGAATTTAATTTTGAAAATAACATGAGGAGTGATATATTTCAAGCTTCAGTGAGATTTCATACCATGCAATGTTCCTAGATTATGTTCAATGCGTTATTTATGCTTGTATTGGTGGAAAAACTCTTGAAAATGCACAAAATAGATTGAATTCAACCATGTTGTTTACATAGAAATTGTAGTGTAAGTAGTAGGATGATTGTTCATGAGCTCATTGTTTAATATCTAGCCAGACAATGATTCAAAGAAAAAAGAAACAACTATAATAGATTTCCATCTGTCTGCTCATCTCTTCAATTTTTTATTTCGTAGATTTCACCATCTGACGTTCCTTTTTGGTAAGAGATGCCTAGGTTCAATCACAAAGTTGTGTCCCACTTTTTGGGACGAAGGAAATTGCCAAATTTTTAACAACAAATTTTTTTTTGTCTTCGTGTGAAGTCAACACTTCACCTGAAGTCTTCTGCAGGCTTCGTGCGAAGACACCATGTAGGGGTCTTCGTGCGAAGACCCCTGTGTGGCTTCGTGCGAAGTGTGTACTTCACACGAAGCCATTCAAGGCCAGATTCTTTATAAATTCCAGTGATTTCATTTTCTACTTATCATTTTCACTGTAGCAATTTGTGGACCCCTGGGATTGGAGTGAACTACGTCACCACGCTAGCACACCAGCATTTTCCAAGCTTCATTGACCTCCTCAATTTTCTAGCAATACCAGGTACACATATTTTTCTCATTTTTTATTATAAATAATATGTTTTGTATATATTTTAACTAGATATTTATTTTAAATAATTTTTAATTTGTATAAATGTTAGAAAATGTTATCTAAATGTTTAAAAATGTTAGAAATCGTAAGAAAAATGTTAGAAAACATTAAGATTCGAGTTAGAAAATGTTAAATTTTAAATTTTAAATTGTAATTATTAAGAATTTCTCTCTCTCTCTCTCTCTCACATGTATGTACATGCATTTTTAGTAAACTTATTAAAGTTAGCTATTTGTTTTATTTATAATTCTTAGTTTGTGAAAATCTTAGAAAATTGTAGTTCAATTTTTGAAAATGATCTAGTAGTATGTTAAAAAATGTTAAAAAATTGTAGTACAATAAGTTTCTAGGACCCTTATTTCTCTTTTATGACATATTAAGACACTTAGGATCCTTTATTATAATTTACACATTCCCTGACATCTTACTTGACACATAGGACTCCTTAAGACCCATACAAACCATTATTATATATTAAAATATCCTATGACACATTCATCTATCTTAGCTTCTGTTAATACATATGTGAACCCATTGTTGCCCACGAGAACCCTTAAGACATACTAGTATCAATTAATGTAACCTAAGATACCTTAAACCACTTCTCATGTGTCTATGACCCATTAACATTGTTTGACCATTATACATGTCCCTTATGACATTTTAAGACATCTATGATCCATTCAGATCATCAAGATCCATTAACATACTTTAGGTTGTCTTAGGACACATTTATGTACATCCTAGATTTAATTAATTTATCATACAAGGATCATCCACTAATGAAACGTAGGACCCCTTAGGACCTCTTATGCTATCCCCGACCCCTTAAGACACATATATATACTTGACTCATTGTTACCCATGACCCCCTAAGATGTAGTTTAGGATCGTGCTTATATTGCACCTACAACCCATTAACATTCTAGGACTCTTATCTAGATCCCTTATGAAATCTTAAAACAAATATAAAACCTTAGGACCCCCAAGACTGATTAAACAAATTTAGGATGTCCTAGGACTGGACTTAGACCACTTATGATGTTCTACGACCCATTAATATTATTGGACCATTATACATCCCTTATGATATTTTAAGACATATACACATGACCTATTCAGATCCTGAAGACCCATTATATATGTATACGAGGATCCATTAATGTAACCTAGGATGGGCCCTTAGGACCTTTTATGTTACCCATGACCCCTTAAGACAATCAAGGACCACTACATTACCCACGATCCCTTAAGAAACTCTAGGTCATATTAGGTGGACTAATAGGTCACATTAGGTCATATTAGGAAATAAGGTACATGTCTAAGTCATTTCTCTACTTAAATACCTAACTAGACCTATTAGGACCAAGTAGACCTAACTAGGACCTATTAGGATTGATTAGACAGGTATTAGATCTTTAACCAACAAATTAGTTTGACCAATTAGATGTATTAGGATCTATTAGGTCCAAATAGACCTAATTAAACCTATCTAGACCTGTTATGGTAGGTAATTAGGACAGACCTAATATGACCTGATTGATGTCTTATCTATACCTTAGGACCTCTTATGAACTACCCACGACCCCTTAAGACACTCCATCACTCCATGACTCCATAATAGGTTGAACATTAGGTCATATTAGGAAATAAGGTATGTCTAAGTTGTTTCTCTACTTATAGACCTAACTAGATCTACCTATTAGGACCAAGTAGACATTCTAGGACCAATTAGACAGGTATTAGGTCTTTAACCAACATTAGTCCTACCAATTAGATGTATTAGGACCTATTAGGTCCAAATAGACCTAACTAAACCTATTTGGACCTATTATGACCAATTAGATAGGTAACTAGACCAATTAGGACCTATTAGGACAAAAATTTAGGACCTATTAGACTTAACTAGACCTAATCAAGTACCAGGACCAATTATGACTCAATTAGAACTAGTTAGGAGGTCTAATTAGACTCAATTAGAACCAATTATGACTCTAGGACCACTTATGTTACCCATGACCCCTTAAGATAGTCTAGGACCACTTATATTACCCATGATCCCTTAAGACACTCTACATGACTCTTATCTATGTACATTATGACAAGTAATTAGGACAGGTAATATGACCCATTGATGTCTTATCTATACCTTAGGACCTCTTATGTTACCTACGACCCCTTAAGACAATCAAGGACTAGACTTACATTACCCACAACCCCTTAAGACACTCTAGGTCATATTACCTATCCTAATAGGTCACATTAGGTCATATTCTAGGAAATAAGGTATACATCTTTAAGTTGTTTCTCTACTTATAAAGCTAACTAGACCTATTAGGACCAAGTAGACCTAACTAGGACCTATTAGATAGGTATTAGGTCTTTAACCAACATTAGTCTGACCAATTAGATATATTAGGACCTATTATGACCAATTAGACAGGTAACTAGACCAATTAGGACCAAAATTTAGGACCTATTAGACTTAACTAGACCTAACTGTACCAGGACCAATTATGACTCAATTAGAATCAATTAGAACCATTTAGGAGGTCTAATTAGATTCAATTAGAACCAATTATGACTCTAGGACCACTTATGTTACCCATGTCCCCTTAAGATAGTCTAGGACCACTTATATTACCCATGATCCCTTAAGACACTCTACATGACTCTTATCTATGTACATTATGATAGGTAATTACGATAGGTAATATGACCCATTGATGTCTTATCTATACCTTAGGACCTCTTATGTTACCCATGACCCCTTAAGACACTCCATGACTCTTATCTATACCTTAGGACCTATTATGTTACCTACGACCCCGTAAGACAATCAAGGACTGGACTTACATTACCCACGACCCCTTAAGACACTCTAGGTCATATTACCTATCCTAATAGTTCACATTAGGTCATATTAGGAAATAAGGTATACATCTTTAAGTTGTTTCTCTACTTATAGACCTAACTAGATAGTCTAGGACAACTTATATAACCCACGACTCCTTAAGATAGTCTAGGACAACTTATATAACCCATGACCCCTTAAGATACTTTATAGTCCTAGATTATCTATACGTTAGGACCTCTTACATTACCTATGACCCCTTAAGACCTCTTATTATAAATTTTTGACCCCTTAATAACTAATTAGTATGTGTCTTAGGACTCTTAAGACCTAATAAGACCACTTATGTTACCCATGACTCCTTAAAACATGAGCTATGACCACTTATGTTACCCACGACCCCTTATGTAAATGCATTTTTAGTAAATATTAAAGTTGGTCCTATGACCCATTGATGTACATGTTAGGTTTCATTAATACATACTAGGATGTCCTATGACCCATTGATGTCTTATCTATACCTTAGGACCAAGTTTATTTATTTCCATTTTACATGCAGTTATAATGTTGTAATCAAGTGCTTAATTATTAACACTTAGCTCTTTCACATGTGATGTACATCTAGATGGCCACTCAGGGTGCACCTCAGACTCCTGACATTCATACTATTTTCTACATGGCTGACACAGAGATAGCTAGACTTAGATAGGCTATCGGTAGATCTAGTGGAGATGGTATATATAGAGACACATGTGCTACTATATTGACTAGTTTAGAGTCTATGACTAGTAGATTGAGGGCCCACACTTCATTTACGCCTCAGGTAGTTGAGACCATTTTTTGAGAGTTGAGGGAGGAGATCTCGGGTGATGTTTCCTTGGCGATAGTTCAGAGCCTTGTCTCCAAGGAAATCATCAAACAAGAGATGTTCCCACATTATGAGCATATGAGAGTGGTGAGGGCATATCAGGTCACACGCTGTGTGATCCCTCAAATTGCTTGTATGATTTACCCTTGACATCTTGCAGCCCATGGTCATTATCCAAATAATGACCAAATTCCATTATACTTTGCACAACAGTTGTATGTTGAGTTTTGTTTGGGACTCAGGGTCAACTATTTTGATATCCCACCTTTTTATGGTTAGGGGCTAGGTAGGGTTGCAGACCGTGATCAATATCATAGGGCTGATCAAGTTGTGTAGCCTCATAGACAGCTAGTTGGAGAGAGGATTCCGACAGTGACATCGGTGATGGCTGCTACTACAAATAGGGTCATCATTTCTTCTTAGAGGGGAGTTCTAGATAGCATAGGACAAATTTCTTCTGCAGCCACATCGATCAGTTCCGATTCAGTGGGCAAATACATTTTAACTAGACCGAGTAGAGCCCGATCATCTTCTGAGGCTTCATCTAGTAGTGTTGTAGGTGTGAGTGATGAGACATATATAGTTGTTGGTCTTCCTATGCCTGGAGAGATACGAGCATTGTTGGGTTATCAGACTACTTTAGATATGGCCCTTTACTTTTTGGAGGATCTCGTGCAAGTCTATTCTCATATTTCTAACTCGTAGGGGATCCCTATACATTTAGTCAGGGAGTACATTTCACTTGCACGGGGTCCTATAGTTCCACTGACACATGATGCACCATCTACTAGTCAGGCACAACATAGTGCAGAGCATCATGCATAGGATAGTGCAGAGCACTGTGCACCCACAGATCACTCTATAGCTGCAGAGCCTGGTATAGAGATTGGAGATGTACGCATCACCAGTGAGGGCCTAGATGCTTTTGATGAGCAGTTGCATGGGTTGGGTCAGGTGGATGTTGCCACTAGTGGCAGGTCATTTATGGATATGTTATTTCATCCACATGGTTCAGATTCTACACCACTCCCCTCGTAGCTAGTGACACCCCTACACTCCTCATTACTATAGAGGTTCGAGACCTTAGGTGGTGTGGGTGATGCAATATCAGTTGATGATACGATGGTGCAGTGTGTTGACGATCCTCCTACTCCTGAGACTCGGGTACATATAAAAATTTCTTTTCTTTTTTATTAGGAGTTTTAGTGAATAATTAATTGTACGTGTATTAATGTTTGTTTAATGCATAATATTTTGTAGGCACAATTAGCAGAGCATGTTACCTCTAGTGTGGGTTCAGAGCATCTTCCACATGATGTGACACCTACTAGTGGTCAGGTAAGTTTTAGATATATACATGTACATGTACATGTTTATATTTCAAGTACTTTACATAATATATCTACTATGCACATGTGTATATAACCAATTGTTGTACACTAAATTTGTAGGAGTACGTCACTGCTTTACAAGTAGATGATACACCTACTAGTGCTCAGGTATGTTTTAAAAATATGTAAGTTTAAATATGCATTTATAATATTTTAATTATTTTAGATTATTATCATATATACATGCATTTATATTTGCAGGGCTCAGTTGATGTCTCACAGTTAGAGGATGCTCGTGGCAGTCACTTAGAGGGTCGCTCTATTCGTATGCACCTAGATGACTCCCTAGTTTAGGACATGTTGAACATATATTTTATTTGAGACTTAGTTTATGATTCGAGACATACATATATTTGATTAGATGATCTATGCTTAGATTATATGATATGAGACACATTTACTTGATATGATATGAGACACATTTACTTGATAAATATGATTAGATTAGATAGTTTTATTTTATTAGATGATATGATTAGATTAGATGGTTTTATTCCATTAGATGATATGATTAGATTAGATTGTTTAATTCGATTAGATGATATGATTTTTTTTTATTAGATGATATATGATTAGATTAGATGGTTTTATTCCATTAGATGATATGATTTTATTTGATTAGATGATCTATATGATATATGATTTGACTAGATGATTTTATTTGATTAGATGATATGATTAGATTAGATGGTTTTATTCGATTAGATGATATGATTAGATTAGATTGTTTAATTCGATTAGATGATATGATTTTTTTTATTAGATGATATATGATTATATTAGATGGTTTTATTCCATTAGATGATTTTATTTTATTTGATCAGATGATCTATATGATATATGATTTGACTAGATGGTTTTATTTGATTAGATGATATATATGATTAGATTAGATGGTTTTATTCAATTAGATGATATTAGTTTGATTTGTTTGAAAGATGATATATGATATTTGATTAGATGATCTATGATTTTATTTGATTAGATGATTTATTTAGATGATATGATAACTAATTTCATCATTTTTTAGTGTCTTAAGGGGAGGTCTTAAGGGGATCTATAATTAATATCATAAAAGATAACTTGTTAATACATGTAACTAATGTCCATAATAACTATTCTAACTAATTGTACAACTAACACATGTCATACTTGTAATATAACTAATTTCATCATTTTTTAGTGTCTTAAGGGGAGATCTTAAGGGGAGGTCTTAAGGGGATCTATAATTAATATCATAAAAGATAACTAGTTAATACATGTAACTAATGTCCATAATAACTATTCTAACTAATTCTACAAAGTTAACACATGTCATACTTGTAATATAACTAATTTCATCATTTTTTAGTGTCTTAAGGGGAGGTCTTAAGGGGATCTATAATTAATATCATAAAAGATAACTTGTTAATACATGTAACTAATGTCCATAATAACTATTCTAACTAACTCTACAAAGTTAACACATGTCATACTTGTAATATAACTAATTTCATCATTTTTTAGTGTCTTAAGGGGAGGTCTTAACCTGGGATTTATAATTAATATCATAAAAGATAAATAGTTAATACATGTAACTAATGGATAATAACTATATTCTAACTAATTCTAGAACTAACACATGTCATAAGTAATATAACTAATTTCAAGCATAAATAAAATCTTTAACTAACATGAAATCTATAAAAATCATTGAATAATCAAAGTATACATATAAAATTCTATATATTAAAACCATTGAACCATCAAATAGGTTCATCATATATCAACAAATTATAGCCTATCATATGTTTAAATATATAAACAAAGTATAATGAAATTTAATCCACAGATATCAAATAGGTCCCAACACAACAAATAAGTATACATGTATTAAAATTTTTAGACCAACTCAAGTGGTGCAGACCTTTCATGGAGAACCTGTAATATTCTCTCATGATCCTCACTATCTAGTCTCCACTTACGACGTCCACGTTGAGATTTAACTGTATGAAGACAAATGGATGTGGCAACTACTAGGTGACTATATTGGAACACCTTATTGTTTGGTTCGTAATCAACAAAGTGAATACCATGCTGAATTACTTTGATTTGTTTGAAATATGTTCCCTCTAAAACAACTGAACCTGCAAGTCACATATTTTAACAATATATAAATTTAAACAAACTCAATTTGAATTTTGTTAAAAGGTTGAAATTTAAAATTTACAAATTGAGTTCAATATATTGATGTAAACTAGATATACAAACCTATGGGGAACAACATTCCATCGCTTTCTTCAGGTTCAAGTAACTTCATCCTCTCTGTAGTACAATGCAGTAACTAATAATCAACTCCTTCTACATTTCCACTCTTAGCAATCACTGCAAAGACATCTCCTGCACAATAAATTTTTATATATGCGTGTGTGAGATCTTAAAATAAATACTTAGTTCAATCTATAGATCTATCTATATCTACATGATCTATACATGTGCAACTCAGTGTACCATATAATGTGAAATTTATATATATACTTACCAATTTTGACCAATCCTAAGATATGATCATAATCAGTAGAAATCAAAGGAACATCATCAAATTTTTCATCTTCATCTCTATCAAATGTATCAGTAACAACTAGTGGCACTAGATTCCATGTGCCCACATATCCACGATCTTGATTGATACATTCCTCATAATTGTCAGCAATGCAGTGACAACAAAAGCATGAGTAGTCCCTAGAGTTCAACATCCAATTGTGAAAATTCATACTCATAATTGAATGCAAAGATCGCGTCTTTTCTATCCTATTGCAACCATGCATAATTTTTCTATCCACACCTGAAAAAATGCACTTATATTTAATACATTCTATATAAATATAATTTGAATAAAAAATATCATTAAAATTTTAAACACTTTCAAATAATTAAAAAATGTGTGCATACCTTTTATCTCCCAAAATTTTCTATATGGCACCGCCTGAGTCAATCCTGATGATGCATCATTCTCATTTGGTGTGAAATGTGTCTTGCACCATTCAACCACATCATGTGCATTTTTTATATGCACTCCCTTATAATTCATTTGATACTTTCGTATAACATGTTTGATGCAAGCTCTGGCACCATCATGTTCACCTTTTCCATGTCCACTCTCAAAGAAACTCCAGACATGTGGTATGTTTTCATTACGATGATATCTACATAGTGCACAAAATGGTCTTGATGATTTAAATTGTGCAGCACATCCATATGACCAAACATAATGTTTATCAATTTTTATACCTCTTTCTTTCACATTTGCAAAAAACATCTTGAAGCAGTGTTCCACATAATGAATGTCATGCTCTCTATCATCACTTATATAAAAATGATATTCCCTTTTGATGACTCGTGCTTCAAATGTGCTCTCAATACCATCCAAATCTAATTGTGCGTGTTGATAACACACATGTACCATAATAGTAATTTCCTCTGAAAAATAGCATTCTGACTGAATTGCCTTTTGATGAACAAAAGAATAATTTTCTGCAAAATCAACAACTGATACAATAGTTCCAAGTGGGAAATTGTCTCTCAGTTTTTGAAATTGTTGTGCTTGCCACTTTGCAAAAAAAGCATGATGAATGTAGGGTTGAATCAATTTTTTAAATTTTTCCATAAAAACTCCAACATTTATCTCCTCTTCAACATATTCTAACCTTTTGGATTCTTTCCCAAATTTTGTTTCATTCTTTACATATTTGTAACTCTTGAAATTTACCATCTTTGTTACATAAATATCATCATTTTTCAAAGGAAAAAGAGACAAATTGGCACATGTTTGGCATATTCCTTTTATGCAATTTATTTGTCCAGCTACATCATCTCTTTTGTCACATAAAATGGATGAGATGAACTCACTTTGTCTAGTAGGAGGTGCCTTTTCAAAACCATAAGTGTCTTCTACAAACTTTTGAAAAACTTGATAGTGGAGATCAAATTCAATATGATAACGACAACAAGAAGTTTCAAACACTTTGTTTGTCCTGATATAATATGGCTTCAATCTTCCAAACAATGTTTGCCCAATCTTTATATTAGGATTTGAACTACAAAATGACACATACATTTCATGTTGTGTTGTGTCCAACCAATGTTTCGTATGATATTCATATTGATTAGCTGAAATTCTATGTCTGATAACATCTCTAGTGTTTGATGAAGGACATGTATTATCATTCCAAAATGATGTGATCAAATTTTTTGTTTCTTCATCAATCCTATCAGAACAAGGAGCTCTACACATGATTGCCCAATTGCCTTCCAAGGTGCTATCATCCAAAAATATTCTCTTATTAACATATCATGATATTGTTTTCCTATTAAAACCAATGTGAGATGAAACTAAAGATATATTTCTTTTTCATCTCATACTGTTACCTACAATGGATGTCAACATAAATTTTCTTGTAAAAGACTTATCTATAGTCCGAGATCGCTTTCCTAACTGGTTCAAACCTTTCTTAAGATTTTCAATCATATCAGTTTGCATGTCAATAACTTTTCTCTTCTTTGATGATGTGTCTATACCCAATAATTTTAATGCCCCTTCCAAATTTTTGTTTATAAGTATAAGTGAAAGCAATTGAGCTTGTTCAAGTGTTTCAAAATTATCAAATTTACCCAATATTTCTCTTGCTATCATTTTCATTGATCTTTTCTTAGCAAGACTTAATTGTTGAGCATTAGCAAGTGATCTCAAAGTGTCCACATTCATTGTAAGTAAATGATCTAAGTTTCTATAACTAATATTTTTCTTTACACTTTGAGCTAAATTTAAAAGTTCATTCATACTAGTAGGAGCACGTGATGTTGACCCTTCTCCAACATCAATTGTTTGAGCCTCTCTAGGGAGTAATTCTGACCCTTCTTCAATGTGCAATTCTTTGACTTGACTTGACCCTCCTACTTCAGCTTGTCTTTCAGCTTCTTTAGTTTTATGATAATATGCCAATGCAGCTTCATGATTTCTTTGTTCAGTACCGGGTGACCTTTTTCTAGAAGATTTACTTTGTCTTCCCTTCTTGTTCCCCATTTCTTCGAGCTCCAAAAAATATCTTCCACAAGATCGTCAACAAAAATTTCTTCTTCAAAAAATGCCTTCAATAATAGAAAATGTGAATTTATTAATTACAATTTGATGTAAAATAGAAATGAAAATTTTTACTTTTATACCATTTTAAATTGTTTTAAAAAAAATATTCTAATGGCCGACTAGGATGCTTCATGCGAAGTACCCCTGGGAAAAATTTTGGCCATCAAAATTTTCACTCAGGGGGCTTCGTGTGAGGGGTCTTCACACGAAGACCCCTAGGTGGCTTCGTGCGAAGACAGTCTTCGGGCAAAGCCAAAAAAACAAAAAATTGCTCTTAGAAAACAACTCAACTATAGAAAAATGGTCTTCCGAGGCCTGAAACAAGGACTAAACAAGATGATTTTTTCAAACAAATGATGTCAAAAGATGCTATTCAAAATAAAATTTCTAATGAATATAATTTTAATACATATTGAATTTATTATCACTTTTAAATATTACTTTAACTAAACATAGGTTGTTTGGTCATTCAACAACCTGTCTTTTCATGACTTCAGGAAAAATAGTAAATGATAAAAAAAAAATTATGAAAAATATGTAGGAAAAGCGTATTTGTGTTACCTTTCTATTAAAAAAAAATAAAAAATATTTCAATATAACTAGATCAAGTTAGAGCGATCCAAGTGACCTTATGTCTAGATTACAATTACTGTCACTTTAAAACTTAATAAACTATGAAATATTCATCCAAAATGAATAAAACCAATTGCATCCTTTAGATATTGAAGTTAAAAATATAATCTCAAAAGAATTACATCATTATCATATTTTAAAAAAAAGTTATGCTAATCTAAGTGACAGTACCTCCTTAAAAACATAGTTTTTTCACGCAAACCACTTTTAGAAGGAGAAGGAAAAATGAATTTAAATGATTTTTTTTTTTTATAAAAAAAATATATTTAAAAACTAGAAACAAAAATCTAAAAGACTATAGTTTACATCATCTTCAAATTCCTAATAGTTTTGCGGCAACATGTGTTTGAAAGTGAGATTTTTTCTCAAAATTGTGATCTCTATGTCAAAGTTGGCCAAAAAGTGGGACTCACTATTGTGGGACCACCTGCCTGTGAAAAAGATATTTCTATTTTTCATTCTGAGAAGATCCATAGTGATTTTGAGTCATAGAGGAAATAACCTGATCCCTCTACTGTCAAATAAAAGTTACCTTGAACAAAAATTGAAGAGATGAGTAGAGAGATTAGGGCATTTCCTCTGTGACTCAAAATCACTCTGGATCTTCTTAGAAAGAACATAAATAATGTAGGTACAAAACATTGCCTGAAGTAATGAAGTGCTGACCAAGGGTTCAATCCAGTATGCTCTTGTATGATCCAAAACCTACAAGGAAGGAAAAGATGGGGTTAGATCCAAAGGATCTAAGCAATGCCTGGCAACGTATTACTGATCCTCATCTACAATTATGCATGTACATAGTCAAGCCATACATAGACTCAACAACATGGTAGCATTGATCCAATAATAGAAAATACATTACAAATGTCAAGCTCATGGTCTCAATGAAATAAACAATGTATAAAACAATATATGGTGCACAACAACAACAAGTATGCAATGACAACAATAACATTGCATGATGCCCAAGCTCAAATTCAAAATAGTAGGTGTATTAATGTATGTTTGCATGATGTCAAATATTAAATAGTGAGCTCATGAATAATGTCAGTATTAAATAGTGAGCTCATGAACAATGTATGATGCCCTAGCTTGCAGCCCACAAGCCATCAAGACATTTCCTCATGAAATGATCATAAATAGGGAGTACCACATAGTGGAAATCAATAGAAAAACAAATAAAGAGAGATCAAACACTTCACACAATGCCTTGAAGGTAATAGAAATGATGCCCTAGCTCTCATAGCTCGTAGGTCATCAAGCATTCCAAATGAAAAGATGTAAACAATGCCAGTATTAACAATGCTAAGATGTAAAAAATGCCCCTAAAATTGATTTAATGAGAAGACAAAGCTCGAATTCCTACCTTCCAAATGAAAAGATGTAAACAATGCCAGTATTAAATAGTGAGCTCATAAACAATGTATGATGCCCTAGCTTACAACCCATGAGCCATCAAGATATTTCCTCATGAAATGATCATAAACAAGAAGTACCACATAGTGAATATCAACAGCAAAAAAAATAAAAAGAGATCAAACACTTCACACAATGCCTTGAAGGTAATAGAAACGATGCCCTAGCTCTCAAAGCTCGCGGGTCATCAAGCATTCCAAATGAAAAGATGTAAACAATGCCAGTATTAAATAGTGAGCTCATGAACAATGTATCATGTCCCTATTTGATGTCCCTATTTGATCTAGTAGCATCAATATAATAAACAAAGCACTGACGAATCAAATAGGGACATGAGGTGCTCAAACAGTGAGCTCATAAAACAATATATTTAGTCTTAATAAAATCTTATAAAACAACATATATTGTGTGAAGTGTTTGACCTCTCTTTATTTATTTTGTTGTTGATATTCACTAGGGCATCATGCATTATTTATGAGCTCACTATTTGAGCACCTCATGTCCCTATTTGATTGGCCGGTGCTCAAATGGTGAGCTCATGAACAATGTATGATGCCCTAGCTTGCAGCCCGCAAGCCATCAAGATATTTCCTCATGAAATGATCATAAACGGGGAGTACCACATAGTAAATATCAACACCAAAACAAATAAATAAAGATCAAACACTTCACACAATGCCTTGAAGGTAATAGAAATGATTCCCTAGCTCTCAAAGCTCGCAGGTCATCAAGCATTCCAAATGAAAAGATGTAAACAATGCCAGTATTAAATAGTGAGCTCATGAACAATGTATCATGGTTCTATTTGATGTCCCTATTTGATCTAATAGCATCAATATAACAAACAGAGCACCGACCAATCAAATAGGGACATGAGGTGCTCAAACAGTGAGCTCATAAAACAAAGTGTTTGATCTCTCTTTATTTGTTTTGTTGTTGATATTCACTATGTGGTACTCCCCATTTATGATCAAATAGACAAAGCTCGAATGCCTACCTCAAGTGCTAGTGCCCTCTTCCCACACAGTGCTGGCCTCTTCATGCATGCTAAACTCGAATGCCCTCTTCGTGCCATGCAAAAGTGCAATGTCATCTTCATGATAGATCTTCAAATTCACAAATTACAAATGACACTTTCTTTTTCTTTTTTTTTTTGTTTATAACCAAATGGGTGTCGCAATTTATGAGCTCACTGTTTGAGTACTAGCTAATCAAATAGGGACATGAGGTGCTCAAATAGTGATCTCATAAACAATGCATGATGCCCTAGTTGTAGGTAGTTAAGTCTTCTATAATGATGGAGGAGTGAAAGGTAATGATCAATGAGGTTGCTGCTATTAGATTATACATTAATAGACTTACTGTTTTGAATTTGAGCTTGGGCATCATGCAATGTTATTGTTGTCATTGCATGCTTGCTGTTGTTGTGCACCATATATTGTTTTATACACATAGAACAATAGATTTGGGGACTTAGACTTATGTTCAATCCTTAGTAATGGTTTGGGGAACTAATTACTAGATGAGTGACTACAGTACCCTAGTTTGCATTATTAGATGATCTTGTTTAATTTGTGTTCATTTCATGCAAAGATACATGTAAAGGAAAATAATTTTTTGCATCTAAAGATTACACGTATGTATATATATATATATATATATATATATATATATATATATATATATATATATATATATATATATATATATATATATACATACACACACATATACATATAGATATATGTATATGTATATGTATATATATGTGTGTGTGTGTGTGTGTGTGTGTGTGTGTATATATATATGAAAAATAACTTGTATATACTATACAAGGAAAATAATTTTCAGAAGAAAATGTAAGATTACAGGCATACATAAGAGGATGAACATAAATAATAAGGGTGTCAGACATTGCCTGAAGTGATGAATTTTTTGACCTGGGTATGAATCTAGTGTGCCCCTGTGTGATCCAAAACTTGCAAAGAAAAGAGAGATGGAGGTTAGATAAAAAATATCTAAGCAATGAATGGCATCCTATTACTGATCCTCATCTACAATTATGCACGTGCATAATCAAGCCATACACTTCTGAAAGAAAAACCAAGCTCACAGTCTTAATGAAATAAATAGTGTATAAAACAATATATGGTGCACAACAACAAAAGGCATGCAATGACAACAATAACATTGCATGATGTCTGAGCTCAAATTCAAAACAATAAGTGTATTAATGTATGATCTAATAGAAACAAACTCATTGATCATTACCTTTCACTCCTCCATCATTATAGAAGAGATAACCACCTACAACTATATTACCAGCCAATCAAATAGGGACATGAGGTGCTCAAACAATGAGCTCATAAACAATTCATGATGCCCTAGCTTGCAGCCCACAAGCAATCAAGACATGTCCTCATGAAATGATCATAAACAGGGAGTACCACATAGTGAATATCAACAACAAAACAAATAAAGAGAGATCAAACACTTCACATAATGCCTTGAAGGTAATAGAAATAATGCCCTAGCTCTCAAAGCTCATGGGTCATCAAGCATTCCAAATGAAAAGATGTAAACAATGCTAGTATTAAACAGTGAGCTTGATGAAGGGTGCTCCCCTTAATACCACAAACACATAACAGAAATAGAGAAACAACAACAATATGCAAGAACAGAAAATTGGCTTCTTATTATCTCCACAAATGTGGAATTACAAACTTTTAGAATTACAATATGCAAAGCCACATGGGCATTCCCTTACAATATTCTGTAGGACAAAGCCTCGAACTATTACCCAGATCTACTACCCAGAACTATTCTGAACTGCCTAAGACAATAATACAGCCTTCCTTATATAGGCAACTTTCCATCGCCTGGGAAGGTTCCAGAATTTTAGCCAATAAGGCTGACCAAACTTAGAATTATTTTATTTTACATTTTATTACATCATAGTCGGCTCAAGATAACCTTTGAAACCCGAACAAAAATTTTGAAGAAAATTATTTTTCGCCATTTCAGGTGACCCAACTTCCGAAGACCATAAGTCATCACCAGTTGACCCGATCAGCTATTATAACCCCATTTCAAAAATGCCATGAAGCGCTCTACAGGCTTGACCCGCGCAAGTGCCCGTCACCCAAATTTTTGACCTCATCCGGGGCCTCTAAAGCCTTCAAAACTGAGTTCAAAGTTTCTGTACCCTGTTGCCAATACCGAAAATCTTCAATATCTTCCAATATACACTTGATCTGGCAATGAAACTTTACTGACAGACTTATATGACCAACATGAACCTCCAAGAAAGAAATCAGATCATTCTGAGCACATACGAAAATTACCAAAAATAGTAACTTTCCATAAATAGCAGCTCTGCACAAAATAGCCCTTATTGAATACAAAAATAGAAATATTTTTTTTGGGTGATGCAAGATTGCTCTTACACCTAGGATGCTCCTGCATCAGAGCTCATGAACAATGTATGATGCCCTAGCTTGCAGCCTGTGAGCCATCAAAAAATTTCCTCATGAAATGATCATAAATGGGATGTACCACATAGTGAATATCAACACCAAAATAAATAAAGAGAGATCAAACACTTCACACAATAAATGTTGTTTTATAAGATTTTATTAAGACTAAATATATTGTTTAATGAGTCCACTATTTGAGCACCTCATGTCTCTATTTGATTGATCGGTGCTTTATTTGTTATATTAATGCTATTAGATTAAATAGGGACATCAATAATAAAATAACACACATACAATTTTGAATTTGAGCTCATAAAGATTAACTTTTAGAAGAATATGAATGAATACAAACATACATAAGTGGATGAACATAAATAATGAAGGTACCAAACATTGCCTGAAGTAATGAAGTGTTGACCCAGGCTTCAATCCAGTATGCTCTTGTATGATCCAAAATCTACAAGGAAGGAAAAGATGGGGTTAGATCCAAATGATCTAAGCAATGCCTGGCACCCTATTACTAATCCTCATCTACAATTATGCATGTGCATAGTCAAGCCATATACTTCTAAAATGAACTATGGTACAGAACAATATGGGTGTGTGGTAATGTGATTCAAAATCTATTATGCAAGATTGTTTTATTATTGAGATAAGGATATCTTAAGTCTACAAGAACAATATGGGTGTGTGTTAATGTGATTCAAAATCTATTATGCAAGATTGTTTTATTATTGAGATAAGGATATCTTAAGTCTACAAGAATAAATGTTTTGAGAGATATTTGAATTTAATTTTGACAATAATATGAGTGATATATTTCAAGCTTTAACAAAATTTCATACCACATAGTGTTCATAGATTACATTCAATGCATTATTTACGCTTGTATTGGTGGGAAAACTCTTGAAAACATGCAAAAGAGATTGCATTCAACCATGTTGTTTACATGACACATGTAGTTTACCTCTAGCCTAAATCAATGTTGCATACAAATTTACAGATGCTATGTGGTATGTAGCTTCACTGAAGCTTGAAAATGATAAGTATTATGATGCTGAGGTATGATGTGGTAAGCACAAGTATAATTTATCATAAGCTGCTATTGGTATAGTTTTTTTTTTTTCAATAGTTGCAGAATCCAGTTTCTCCTATACTTACATGTATGTATACATTTTGGGCTTGGCTTTAATCTCATGTAAATTTGAGTGAAATGGTAATAATATTTAAGAGCAACAAGTATGGCATTTTAAACAACTATGCATAAACATTATATAATAGGAGTGATATATTTTAATGGAAACACTTAATGAGAAGACACAAAGAAACCCAAATATGTATGAAGAGACACTTGGAGCCATCAGAGATTATAAAGACATCCAAAGACATCAAATAGAGGATTTTGGCACCTATAATGGCCTATGAGGTCATTTCATGCAATAAGAATGGCAAATGTGTAATCAGTCCTAAAAGGCAAGAATAAGCCTTAAGACCGAATTTGGAGTCTAGGATAGAATTAGGTGTTACAAGTTTCAAATAGGATGATACTTATATGATGTCTTAAGTAAATTCTTCTTACCTTGAGACTAGTACACCATGGGATTAGAAGATGGTTGTTATAATAGCAACTATGTGTCTGTGGGATACTTTTATATTTTGTATTAAATGATAATAGATACATATGTGTTTCTTCCTTTTGCAATATTTTATATTCTGATACTTATATCTTGAATTGTCAAATGACCAATGAGTGATAATTTCAAAAGTGTATCATAATTAAAGGTATGTGAATTCATATTGTACTTAATCTGAATGCCACTATGTAATATTTTTAATTACCATATTAATCTTAATAAATCTCTATTAAGATATCCTTATTTTATTATTGATGTCCCTATTTACATCTTTTCATCAAATGACCCAAAAACATCAAGAATGGTCCTATATGGTCACTAATAGCCAACTTTTAGAAGAATATGAATGAATGCAAACATACATAAGTGAATGAACATAAATAATGAAGGTACCAAACATTTCCTGAAGTAATGAAGTGTTGACCCGGGGTTCAATTCAGTATGCTCTTGTATGATCCAAAACCTACAAGGAAGGAAAAGATGGGGTTAGATCCAAAGGATCTAAGCAATGCCTAGCAACATATTACTGATCCTCATCTACAATTATGCATGTGCATAGTCAACCCATACATAGACTCAACAACATGGTAGCATTGATCCAATAATAGAAAATACATTACAAATGCCAAGCTCACTGTATCAATGAAATAAATAGTGTATAAAACAATATATGGTGCACAACAACAACAAGCATGCAATGAAAACAATAACATTGCATGATGCTTGAGGTCAAATTCAAAATAGTAAGTGTATTAATGTATGTTTTCATGATGCCAGATATTAAACAGTGAGCTCATGAACAATGTATGATGCCCTAGCTTGCAACCCACAAGCCATCAAGACATTTCCTCATGAAATGATCATAAACAGGGAGTACCACATAGTGAATATCAACAACAAAACAAATAAAGAGAGATCAAACACTTCACACAATCCCTTGAAGGTAATAGAAATGATGGCCTAGCTCTCAAAGCTCGCAGGTCATCAAGCATTCCAAATGAAAAGATGTAAATAATGCCAGTATTAAATAGTGAGCTCATGAATAATGTATGATTCCCTAGCTTGTAGCTCGCGAGCCATCAAGATATTTTCTTATCAAATTATCATAAGTGGGGAGTTCCACATAGTGAATATAAATAGAAAAACAAATAAAGAGAGATCAAACACTTCACACAATGCCTTGAAGGTAATAGCAACGATGCCTAGCTCTCAAAGCTCATGGGTCATCAAGCATTCTAAATAAAAAGATGTAAACAATGCTAGTATTAAACAGTGAGCTCATAAAAAATGTATGATGGCCTAGCTTGCAACCCACAAGCCATCAAGACATTTCCTCATGAAATGATCATAAACGAGGAGTACCACATAGTGAATATCAACAACAAAACAAATAAAGAGAGATCAAACACTTCACACAATGCCTTGAAGGTAATAGAATCAATGCCCTAGATCTCAAAGCTCATAGGTCATCAGGCATTCCAAATGATAAGATGTAAACAATGCCAGTATTAAACAGTGAGCTCATGAACTATGTATGATGCCCTAGCTTGCAGCCCACAAGCCATCAAGACATTTCCTCATGAAATGATCATAAATGGGGAGTACCAGATAGTGAATATCAACAACAAAACAAATAAAGAGAGATCAAACAATTCACACAATGCCTTGAAGGTAATAGAAGCGATGCCCTAGCTCTCAAATCTCATAGGTCATTAGGCATTCCAAATGATAAGATGTAAACAATAATAGTATTAAACAATGAGCTCATGAACTATGTATGATGCCCTAGCTTGAAGCTCATGAGCCATCAAGACATTTCCTCATGAAATGATTATAAACATGGGAGTACCACATAGTGAATATCAATAGCAAAACAAATAAAGAGAGATCAAACACTTCACACAATTCCTTGAAGGTAACAACTCTCAAAGTTCACGGGTCATCGAGCATTCCAAATGCTAATTAAGATGTAAACAATGACACTAAAAAATATTTAATGACAAGACAAAGCTCAAATGCCTACCTCAAATGTGAGTGCCCTCTTCCCACATGGTGTCGGCCTCTTTGCGCATGCCAAAGTCGAATGCCCTCATCACACCACACAAAATTGTAGTGTCATTTTTGCGGTATCTCTTCGAAATCATAAATTACAAATAACACTTTCTTTTTCTTTCTTTTTTTGTTTATAACCAAATGGGTGTCGCAATTACGATGATAGCATCACTATTACGACACCGTCGGGGGCACTTGCAAAAAAAACAAAAAAACAAACAAACATGAATTGTAGTGGTGTCGCAAATTGGCATCAAAATTTGACTCCAAATGTTGTAGTGACTTAAAGCCTTGAGTGCTTTTAAGAAGGGTTCTTCTAGTATGACAGGGTCAAGAGTTGGAGCTTCTTCCTCCAAGTCTAACTCCTTCTCCTTGGCTTCCTGTTCTTTTTTTGGTCTACCTTGTCCTTCACTTTATCAATATTGTCTTGGACTTCATCCAAGAGTTGCTCCAATTGAGCCAATCTCTCTCTGAGCAACCCTTTCTCCTCCTCTTGCTCTTCAACCTTCTTAGCCAATTCAACATTAGTCACCATCTTGCCAGATGCAACATTCACTTTCTGCAACACTCCTTATCCCAAATCTTTAAACCCTACTCCCATACCACTCTAGTAGGGAGACTCCTTGTTTCACCTTGAGTTGTCTTCAACTCCCCTTAGGTCACTCTAAGGACCTCTTAGGGATTCCTCAATCCACCCTCACAATCTTGGAAAGAGCCAATTCTTTCCTCCTTCAAGAATTTCCCTATCTTGTCAGGGTTCTACTCATTTGTCTTCAGGGAGAACACTCCTAATCCATGACTCACAACCCCCAACCAATGGTTTGAGTTGTAGGAGGCTAAGGGATTATTTCAACTCCAATCTTGACTCTTAGTTATAGTCTCTACTTTCCAAGTCCATCCACTTCTCCATCACTCTCTAGATTCCTATGATTTAGGCCTTATAGCCTTTTTGCCCAATTAAGCCTCCTAAAATCTAGGATTCACCTTGACTGCTAAATCTCATAAAAGAACCCCCAAATGTATGTTTTAAGTTCACATATATGTCCTAAGACCTCCAAGATTTTCTTGGTCTGGGGTCCCAACTCTATTCATACACCCTATTTCAAAATTAGTGCCTTCTACTAGGTTTTAGACCAGTCTTTGGTCTTTGGCTTCAAAACTTGGCAAAGTGACTTCTTGGGAACTCCTCCTATTTTGTGAGTACCTATAGATCATTAAAGAATAAAATCATGGTCTTCTTGGCTCATGACACTAACCCTCCTACAATTTCTACAGTCTTTCACCTAGTCTTCCTAGACGGGCTTCATCCACAGCTCGCCTAGGGCAAGACCTTAGAAATTAGTGCATGCACTTGCAAGGCCCAATCTTGTGGCATTATGAAAAACATTTATCCTATTCTCCATCCCCAAATGGCCATACAAAAACTATAGTGGGAAATGGAGCTAGGTCCCCATCTGTGCAACAGTGTTACAACTGGATAGTAAACTATACAAACAAAAGGAATGTAAGAAATGTAGTAAAACCTAAACTATTAAGCTAACTAAGAGTTGAAAATACTCTAATACATGTTAAGTAATGGATTCCAAA
>BSBK01002527.1:0-102500 GCA_027943335.1 Chamaecyparis obtusa
ACCTTTGTCTTATTTTCCACCTTGACTGTTGTGGAAGATTTATGGCTCCCATTATCATAGGGGAGAGGACCCAGTAGTCATGCACCCTAACTTCGTGCTTCTCAAAAGTCAACATAACAATGTCGAAAATAATCAAAAATTTTATAGCATCTTCTATGATGAGTTAACTGCTTATAACTAAGGTTTTGGATCATCATCATCAGTTTTGATAAGTTTTTTAAACCAATTTACAAAAAGTGTTCAAAATGTCTATTTTCGAACCCCCTACCAATCATAGTGAATCAACCACCCCCAATCTTTAGTTACAGTTGATCCAATAGTTGAACATATTCGCATCTAAATAATTCACCCCCAAACACATATGCAAACAATTATAATTATATTATTGTAGTTTTATTATTAATAATTGAATAAAATTAAATAAGCTTTATTTTGTGTTGTTGGCATAGTGAAAACAATTTTAATCATTTAAATGAATAAATAAAATCTAAAAACTAAACACATCTAACCTAAAATATACTCAACCCTAATCACATCTAAACACATCTAACCTAAAATATAATCGTTGCGTGAAGGTTTTCTGCCACCGCAGGCCATTTGTTGTTGTCATGAGGGTTTTTTTGCCGCCGTAGGTGCCAGTTGTTTACGCCGTGAGGTGAGGGTTTTCTACCACCGTAGGTGCCATATGTTTACGCCGTGAGGGAAGAGCTGCAGAGACGTGGCAACCACAGCAACGAAGGGAGGGCCACGCAATGGAAGCAGGTGTTGGTTTGCAGCGATGTTTATTAACACTTTCCTCCTTCCATTCATGTTTTCTATTTTACACATTGACGCTCACAGCCATGTTGGTTTGCAGTGATCTTTACATCAGCGTCGACCCATATGGAGGTGGAGCTACATCGACCCATCTGGAGCTGGACCTAGAGCTGGATCATTCAAGTGTGTCTGTTGACATAGTCCATCAGCGAAATAATAACTTATTCGAGCTGGTAAGGTCTTTTTGACCTTACGGGGGCAATGATACACGTTCCTTTTGTTAACTGGGTATTTGAATATGCTGTAAATTTTGCTTACATTTTATGTATTAAGTTTGGGGGCTTCAGTGAAGTAGCAAATGACAGACAGAGGGCTTATGTTTAAATTTGGGGGCTTATGTTTATATTAGGCATAATGACAGCAGGAAGGATAAGAAGCAAAAGAATTTAATAGTTTTCTGTAAAACCCTTCTCGGTAAATTTATGTTTGTCAGTTGCTACTTCACTGTACATCTGAAAATTAAATGGGTTAATTTCATGCATTTCTGTAGTTATCATGGGGTTTTTGCATTTTAGCGTTTGTTTAAAGGCTAAAGAATGTCATATGATTAATGGTTCTGTATATTTAAATGCATTTCTTTGTCTTTTTCACTGCATTGTATGAGTAGAAAAAAATTTTGAATAGAAAAAATAGTCTCTCTGTTTGTGCATTTCAATGTGTGTTCTCTGCTAACAACCGCAGCTATATTCTTGCATTTCATTGCTTGTTTTCTGATTATTTTTTCTCATTTTTTTCCGAAAAGAGGGGTTGTCAGAGTTCTTCATCCTAACGAAAATGGGCCAAGCTTACCCCCAATTTTTAGGAATTCGAGTGTGAAAGCAAATGTAGTTTTTTTCTATTTTGGTTTAAGCAGTTTTTATTTTTATTTCTCTCTTCTAAGTGTATAGAAAAAATATGAAGGTATTTATTTGATATAATGCAATTTATTTTTTTAATTCATCTTGACAAGGTTCCTTTTGTTTGGATGCCATAACAAAGGGATATTTGTTTGCTAATTGGTGTGTGATTAGTAATGGGGCCTCTAATTGTGGGGGTGTAATTAAGGGAAATAGTTAGGGATTGTAATTAATGTATCTCAGCATAAAACTTAGTGTTAATTTTGATTAGAGTTCCTACATAGGAATCTCTATATGAAACCATTTTTCCTTTACAATTGCCTCAGTTTGACCCAAGGAAAATGGATTTGTTAGTTTCATATCTGGTCTTCATTAGATTTAGCATTTGTAAATCATAATCATTTGTTCTACCAAAGCTGACTTTGAGATTAAAAGTGCTATAGCTAAAGTAGTGGATTCAAAAGTGGGCCCTAGTTTGTCTTATGCAAATTTCTCTTCAAAGAGTACATGGACATTTCATGTGTCCCATGCAAGGGGGGAATTATCTTGGTGAATTGTCATGTTTTTACCTTGGAGTCAAAATCCCAAATTAAGGTATGCGTATACAGTTAGATATGACTTTGGGTTCGGAGCCATTTTGAAACCCTTTTCCTTTTACAATTTCCTTAGATTGAACCAAGGAAAAATATCTTTGTTAGTTTCATATCTCACTTAAAGTAGATTTAGCATTTGTAAATCTTAATCATTTGGTCTACCAAAGCAGACTTTGAAGTGCTATAATTGAAGTGGTCGACTGTGAAGTGGACCCTAGTTTGTCTTGTGTAAATTTCCCTTGAAAGAGTGCTCGGACACTTCATGTGTCATCCGCAGAAATATAAAGAATTCAGGTTTATAAAGAATTCAATATATATTATGATATATACCAATATTGTTGATTGAAGGTTTATAAAGAATTCAATATATAATTCTGATATATACCCATATTGTTGATTGAAGGTTTATAAAGAATTTTATATATATATATATATATATATATATATATTGAATTCTTTATATATATATGAGATTCAGTCTCTTTGTTGATTGCAGGTTTATAAAGAATTCAATATATATTCTGATATATTACCCATATTGTTGATTGAAGGTTTATAAAGAATTCAATATATATATATATATATATATATATATATATATATATATATATATATATAATATATATATATATATATATATATATATATATATATATATATATATATATATATATATATATATATATATATATATATTGAATTCTTTATATATATATGAGATTCAGTCTCTTTGTTGATTGGAGGTTTATAAAGAATTCAATATATATTCTGATATATACCCATATTGTTGATTGAAGGTTTATAAAGAATTATATATATATATTGAATTCTTTATATATATATGAGATTCAGTCTCTTTGTTGATTGGAGGTTTATAAAGAATTAAATATATGTATGACATCTGGTCTCTCACAGTTGAGTTGTATATTGAATTCTTTAAATACCTTCAATCAACATTGAGGCTGAATCACTCACTATTTTGTGTATTGGATTCTTTAAAAGCCTTCAATCAACTAAGAGGCTGAATCACTCATTGTTTTTTGTTTCATATTTGAGGAGTACTATATATAACAATAAGCAAATGTACAGGGATTACAAAATTACCATTGACATATAGACAATACAAAATGACATATAGACAATACAAAAATGACCAGCTTATAGCTCTAGCCATTGACGTATAGACAATACAAAATGACCAGCTTGTAGGTATTAGAAAGTAAGCCTGGTCTAATAACTTTTACATAGTCTGAAAAGGATGCATTAGAGAAGAAAATATATATACTTTGAATAAGTAGTATAGAATGCCCAGTCTATAGAATATTACAAAATGACCAGCTTGTAAGCACCATGGACTGATGCACCTTGGAGATCTGATTGGTTAGAATTGCCTTCTATAGAATTGAAATAAGTAGTATAGAATGGCCAATCTATAGAAATGTACAAAATGACCAGCTTGTAAGCACCATGGACTGATGCAGCATCACTAGTTCAACATGAAGCCAGGGAAGGGCTCTGGGCTCCTCTACTTCTTCTACCCCAAGCCTATCTGCAAATGGTTTTTTTGGCATTGGATGAATTAACTTGTGGGGTGATAGGAGCTATATGGCCACCCATGTTCTCATCTAAATCTCCACCAAATTGGAGTTGTTTGATTGTAGGGTTAGATTGACTAAGTCCTATTGTTGCATCTACGTTGTTAAAGGAAGCATAAGCAGGGTTTAGGAATATGTTGTACATATCTCTCAAGATTTGATGATGTTTAGGCAAGGGAGATGAGGGAGTACTATGCTGCCCTGCTCTGCTCACATCTGGGTCTAAAATGCTACTATCAGCAACTTGACCATTATGAAGAGAAACATTTGGAGGGTTTGAAATGCATCTTACAATTTTCTGATGTTCAAGCGAGGGTGTGGATGGACTCCTCCCCTCCCCATTAGTGCATGCAAGTCCCTTGTTTACCCCGCCCTTTTGCCAACATATCTTTTCTGAAAGCTTGCCTTTGTTTCTTTATCATCTCCCTCTGAATTTGTTGTTGGATTTTCTCCTCCTGCTTCCTTTGCTTTATTACTTGTCTTTCAAGTTTGTGTTCTTCCTTCCTTCTCCTTGCCTCTCTTTGATGCATTTTCTTGGCCTCCAATTGTTTTTTCTTCCTTTCCTTCAACTCTTCAAGTTCAACCTTCTTTGCTTGTTGCTGCTCTTGCAAAACTACATACTCGTTAGATGTAAGTATCTGAGATCTTCTACCCAGTCTAACTGTATTACTGTCAGAAGGAGTGGACCACTTTGTTACCATTTCAATTGGAAGCCTCAAAAATTTTCTTAATGGCCCTTCACTGCACAACATGTGCTCATCTTCTGTGTCAGTAATTGTTGGTGGTGTGTTAAGTGCATCTAGATTGTGGTCAGCCAGGTCATTTTCAACATCATCACATTCCATAGGTGAATTTTCACAATCTTCTATTTCTACATAATAATGTACCACCTCAGATATTGGCAGTGGAGGTGGACAATGAGCCACCTCAGGCTCATCTGTTGGTAGTGGTGGTGGAGTAGGCATTGACAAAGAAATGTCTTCATCTTGAAAATCAATTTGCACTCCTAACTTTTCTGCTCCTTTAACCCAATCAGGTGGATCAACCGGTGTTGGCAGGCCCATTTCATTGGCCAAGTCATTGTCAACTTGTTTTGGTGAACCTATGTTTGCATTTGGCTCATAATTCTGTTGAGTTGCCATGTTTTCCAAACATTGTTCAATTTCATTGTCATTATAACCGGCCAGGCTTAAGATGCTGGCAATTCCACCAACTTCATTGTCATCCTGCACATGGAATGTATCACTTGGTTTCATGTCATGGGAAAGAGCATCTTTATCCAATGGCCAAATTCCAGTCCTTCTGAAACCAGCAGTTATGTTGTCAGGTACAAGTGCAAGTCCTGAAAGCTTTGCTTGCAAGTTCAGCCCAATTTTGTTCTCCTTATTTCTATGTGTGGATGTTTGGCCATCCATTTTGACCTCTCTGATTTGAAATATGATTTAAATGGAGAGAACACACTTACATGTAAAGGTTGTAATTTATGACTTGTGTGGGCAGGCAACGTTAGAAGATCTATGCCTAGAGATCTTGCCTCCTGGATTGTGGTTAAAGCGACATGGCTTCCATGACCATCAAATATCAGGAGATGCCTATTTGTTGTTGAAGCCCCTCCTGAAACAGATCTAGCAAAATGATGCAACCAACTCAAAAACAATTCTTTGGTCATCCAAGCATGGGCCCTGGGCTACCATGCAAGCTCCCGCTTCACAATTAGCAATGTAATTTTTCAGTTTTCTTTTTGCTTTAAAAAGATAGAAACCTGGTATGCTGTGACCTATAGCATTTACATAGCACAATATTGTGATCCATTCTCTACTTTTAGATAGGATTTGGGGAACACTTCTACTTCCCAGTTTTGCAATCACCGCATCCCACAATTTCTACCAGCTTGCACCCCGGTTTCATCGCAATTCCAGATGTTGGTTGTTGCATAATGATTGGTATTATACAATGCCTCCAAATTGACATAAAAGTCTGCCACAATACTTGGTCGCAACATCACTGCTCGATCTCTATCTAGACCTTCAACTGTCTAATAGTCCAAATCTGGATGACGCTTGCGGAACCCCACCCACCATGACCTGCCAGGTAGACCATTCTTGAATGGATTTGGCCTTGTTTGGCATATGTGAGCTACATGAGACTTTAGCTGAATGACCTCCAATCTATGACCAAGTTGAGCTAAGTCTTTGCACCAGTCAATGACTTCCAACTCTTCCTCTAAAGAGAGGATTGTTGGTGGGCCCCTTGTTTTTGTTGTTGTCAGTCCTGCAAGCCAGTATGATAAACTGCTCATAGGTATTCCCCACTTCTTTGCTGCTCCTCTTATGGAATATGAATTATCTTCAACATCTTCAAGGGAATGATCCATATCCTCTTCCATCCACCGATTTCCAGTTTTCCTTTTGTTGTTGCTATGCTCTTGAGAAGATTTCAGTGCAACATCTTTTCTTTCTGCATTCTTATCAGTAAGATCGTAGCTTGTATCATCAGGAGCTGAGTTGTTGCCTATCTGGGCACCACCATCAGAGTTTGGGTTATCACCATCAGATTCAACCACATGCAACTTAACACCCCTTGGATAATGGGCCCCTGAATTTTTTAATGTTTCTTTTTCTTCTTCTCCTTCCTGTTGTCATTATGCCTAAATAGAACAAACAATATTGGTATATATCAAAATATACTGCATATTACAATCCTCTATCAGATTAGACTGCATATTAGAATGCATTTCAGAATATAATGCAAGTGTATATCATTCAAACAATATTGGTATATATCAGAATAGACTGCATATGACAATCCTCTATCAGATTAGACTGCATTTGAAAGGAGATTTTTAATTGTAATAAACACAAATCAGTACCAAAAGACGTCTATCCAATTAGAAACTAAAATATTACGAAGAAGGAACTAATTTTTTCCTTTAACAGTCACTGGTAAGATTTAGATTTCTCATGGCTGGATAGTCGCTGGCTGGATAGAGAAGAAGCATAGTATGAATGGATATCAGTTATTGGTTTTTGATTTATTTTTTTGAGTATGTTAAATTTTTTTTGACAGACTCTATGTTTCAAAGATGACTCCCTCTTGTCGATTTAATGGATCCAAAAAAATATAAGCAAATATATTACATACTATAATTAATATTTTAAAAAATCATCATCAATGTAAATAAATCTATACAAACACAGATTATTTTACATTAACCATTACACTAAAGTCAGCCTAAGTCCAAAAACGTAACTTTCAGCATGCCCCATGCTAACAAAAATGTCACTGGTAGCTGGATAAAGAATGACTTGGGCATATTCGATTTGGGTTTTATTAATTCATGAGAATTCAATCATTCTCGTGACAGACTATAAATTCAATCTTCCTCTTGACAAACCTTTAACAAATCAATATTATAAACAAATGCGTGCAAAACTTTTAAAACTGGAGCTTTGACTGAAGCTATATGGAGGCAACAATGTAAGCATAACATATAAAAATCTCACTCCAGGGTATTAGAAATCAAATTTCTGCATTTCATTTAATTTGAATATAAATGATACACTAAATCTCAGAATATCAGAACTCACTTGCAGATGAAGATTAAATCACTATATCATCATTGACATAATACCTGGATTGTTAACTGAATCCTCTGCTAGGCAAAACCAAATTCTCTACATGCACTGAGAATGTAGGGGCTGAAACTGTAAACTGCAAACCCAGAGAATGTAAAAGCTTTTTGTAAAACAATTCTCTCACCGTATGCTATATTAATAGAAAATTTTCCCCCCTCCATTTTGAATTTGAAATTGCAATGGCTTTAATGTGAAATTCTGACATGTTTTTGAATTGGATCGTTTGCTTCATCCGTGGCTTTCTTCATAGCAAAATTTGAATTTGGTTTCATTAAATTCTAACATGTTTTTGAATTGGATCGTTTGCTTCATCCGTGGCTTTCTTCACAACAAAATTTGAATTTGGTTTCATTAATTACTTGGTTTTGAAGGAATGGTGAGCCTCACACCCACCTGTATTTATGATGCAGGTACTGAAGATTGCTTGCGTGAGTCTCCAAATGCTGCATTTATGTTCAAAAATTGTGCAAGATGGGACTTTTGCCCATTCACAAAGTCTTCATAGTACACACCACTAGGATTGTCTGGTTGGAATATCTTGCAGATGTAATTGGACAACTGTTTCCAATAGATGCACAGCTTGGATTATATAATTTTGTACTTGTCTTTTATCATTGAATAGAAAGTGCTCAGAGTCTTCTAAAATAACATTTTATATAGTTTGGTATTCAACATAAAATGAATGCACGAGTACTAGTATTTTTTTCAAATTTAGCAAATCAATGTTATATGCATAAGAAATTCCAAATAAGTTGTTAATGTTTAATTTTTAGTAAATAAATGCATGGAAAATCATATCTTTTTTTTTAATCAATAGGATATTTGAGATCAAAATTTGGATAGGAGATTATCAACAAACCTCACAACTATTGATACGCGATCAACTACTGGGTCCTCTCCCCTAATTGCTGACCATCTCAAATAATCGCACTTCCTAGTTATATTTGACTTTGGTGACAATAATTCATTATTGTTAATTGCTGATGTACGATGTTGTTTGTGTATGCGGGGAGGCTAAGTCACCATTAACAAATATTTATATTTTATTATTATAATAAAGGAATGTTAATATATATTATCATATTATACATTATATTATTTTATATATGATAATATTTCATTTTGTTATTATTATCTATCATTATTATATGGGTATTATAAATTTATATTTTAATATTATATTGATATAAATTTATATTTATATGGATATTATAAATTTAGATTATTATTATTAATAATTAATATCATATTGATCATATTGATTATGATTACATTGATTAGTATGATATAATCAAAATAAGGAGTTAATGTATTTATTATTTGAGCAATAGTATTTAGGAATATACTCGTATCATATCTTAGTTAGGGCTCATGACAGTCTGCCCCTCCCAACTTTGCTTGTCCTCAAGAAAATATATATTTTCTTCTTATGACTTGATAGTTTAATTGGGAAACTTAAGACAAGTTTTCTCTCATCTTCTAAAGAAATGATCTTATAGAGTAATCCCATCATGGTGCCAATTTATTTTTACAAAACCATGTTTGTATAATAGCATGCCTCAATTTCATCTCTCTTGTTGTTCTTATCATTTTGTAAATTGCTCAACCTAACTAAGCCCCAGAGCGGGTAGCACCCCACTATGGAAACTCACCTCTTGGCCCACAAAAGCCAAGAATGTCCATTATGAAAATTCCATCCCTTAGGATGACCTACTTAGCTTGGGAAAACTAATAATCTTCAAGTCCCCTAATTGGCTTCCTCTATTCATTCTGATTGTTTACGAGGGAAGATGCATATATACAAGCAATGTAATCACAATGATTTATTTATGGTCTATTCATAATATAATTTTTTCTTTTTTCTAATATCTACCTATATATAATCTTATTCAAGTATATATTTAGATTCATTTTCATTCACTAAATGATTCTGTGTTTATCTTTTACCCCACAGACAAGATCATGCTCTAATACCACTGTAATGTCCCTTGGTAACCTCCCTTTATTGTTTCCTAAAAAATCAATGTTAGATCAAAATAACATGTAATAATCATATGCTTCATACTATTGTCTACGTTAGTTAAGGGGGGGAATGTGATTCTTATAGCTGCCTCTAGGTTGGGCGTCATAGAATTCCTGATTCTCAGCCTGAGGGATATAAAATCCACTCTAAGCAACCGGGCTATTGACATGTCATCCCAAGAGAACTTCCCATAAGAATCTCTTGGAAGAAATTAAATGCTTTCCAAGCCTACGCATATGCATATGACTGGAAATCAGTATATATACTACCTACGTGAGATTTTTACAATCTCGAGACTAGGGAATTGTCACAATTTCCTCTAGCCCCCTCTAGATACAGGGATCCATCCATATCATCCTTTTGTTGAGATATTAATCTCGAGACTAGGAAATTATAATAATTTCTTCTAGCCCCCTCCAGATATGGGAACCATCTCTTAATGAACACATTATTCATTCTCTCTATGGTCCCATATCATCCACATAAAAATTGTACAATGATTTTATTCAGATTTATATAAATAAATAAAAACATGTGAAGCTCATAGCAATATTCGATGAATTCCAATTATAATCATTTATATATGTAAAGAATACCATATTCTGAAAGTGTAAAGTATATATATATATATATATATATATATATATATATATATATATATATATATATATATATTATATATATATATATATATATATATATATATATATATATATATATATATATATATATTTATATATATATATATATATATTATATATATATATATATATATATATATATATATATATATATATATATATATATACATATTAACATGAAATTGTATTTTTAAATCTTATGCCTTACTGCAGTCTCCCGTAAGTCTCTGCAAACTTCTTTAAATAATTAATATCCCCTGTATACCATACTTTTTCCTTTCTCTATTTTTGTTTTTATCCTCCAATTATATTATTAATTATTATACAGATATTAAGTATTAGTTCATAAATATTTCTGACTTATTATTATTATATATAAATGAAACATATATATTAATATTAAGTTATTTATACTTCTGAATGTATGATTGCTCTATAAATACATATTAATTCTTTTATATATATATATATATATATATATATATATATATATATATATATATATATATATATATATATATATATATATATATATATATATATATATATATATATATATATATACTTATATATCTTTATATGTATATATATTAGGATCTTACGTGTGTTTTTGTATATATATATTATAGACCATATATATACATATATTAGACCATATATTGGCTCTGTTTTCCTAATAGAATTTAGACGTAATATTCTGCAGGTCAGTATTTAATTAATAGATAAGTTTACAACATACTTATTTGCTATAACTGTAATACCCCAAAAATGGGCTATAAGTTCATTAACCTCCTACATCTACAAATCAAACGAAATCAACATCGAAGTCCTAATCTAAGGCACATCTAAACATCATCAAATCCTAATTGATTATCTTAAATTCTGCATCGGGGAATATTCCTAGCAATATTCCTAATTATCTTAATTATCTTTAATTTAATGATTTATTTGGTGATAAATCACATTTATCCTAAGTTTGATTAATTGAATATTTTCATATTTTAATTAATTAGATTTAATATCTTGCCACTTAATTGTGTAATTAAATTTAATTCTATCTATTATTAATTGTATTATTTAATTTTGACAATAAATCCAATATCCTATGACTAATTGATTAAATTCTTATTTAATTAATTAAAGCAAGTTGTCATTATTTAATAATATAGTTTTTTAATAAAAGTTTGATAAAATAGTTAATTAACCCATAAATTAATTATTTTATTTCAAAAAGCAGTTAAGTTGAGAATACTCACTTTATTTATTTATTAAATCATAATTATCCATGTGCACATTCAAGGACCAGTTAAACTCAAAATGGAAAATCAATGCAAGTTGTTAGCTTTTTGAAAACTCAACATCTTTTTGAGTTTTAAAGTTGATCTAAACTTCTAATTCAAGTTGAACTGTGCTTTTGCATGATTTTTGTGACTTAATTATCTGTTATTTAAAAATAACTCAAAAATCAACCTGAGTTAATCTAAGTGATTTATGGCTTTCTTCCATGCACCTCCAAAGCCTTCGATTTCTATAAAAAAAAAGGCTCAGCTCTTCATAATTCATCTCTCAAATTTGCATCCACAGAATCTCATAATTTTGCAAGCTTACTTTGCCAAAGTCATCTACGAATTGCACAACTATTTTGAAGAATTGGAATTTGGAGAATCAAAGCTTATTGCAAATCAAGGCTATTGTGAGATCAATTTGTTTTGTTTTTTTACATTCATTTAGATTCTTTTTCATATCATTGTTAGATCATTTTTGCATATCAATTTTCATATTAGCATAGATTTTCATATTAGTTTTCATCATTCTTATTGCATAGAAAAATATCAAAAATACAGATTAATTGCATTCATATTTTATATCAGTTTGGCCATTCAAATCCTTCATTTAGGTGTCGTCTAGGTCACTGATCTTGATAACAATCTGAGAACATTAATCTCGCACCTACTAGAAGGCAGTAAATCGCTTGGTTAAATTAGATTTCAATTTAGCATGATTTTGATTTTTGCTAACCTCTAATGGTTTACTGAAGAGTTGTGTCCTATAGATTAGGTACAATTTTCACACACACATTTCTGGCACCCACCATGGGGCAACCCACCTTTGCATGCTGATTTTGATTCTTGGAGCTAAAACCCTAAAGTTTCAAAGATTTAATTTTATCTCACAAACGGCTTGGATTTTTGGTCTAAAATTTTTTTTACAAGTTGGTGACATATCGGGGAAGCTTCGATTAAAAATTCAGAATTTTCTAAAATGATTTGAATTTTTAATAATTTTTTTTCAATTTTTCATAAAAAATTAATTTTCGACGCAAATTAGAATATTTTTTGGAAATTTTTACATTTTCAGAAATCTCTTCAAATTATACAGGGGGTTTATTGTTTTTGTTTTAAATTTGGATGCAATTTAATAGCTCAAATAGTCAATTTGCAAAAACTAGTTTGTTTTGATAAAACAGGTCTCTAGGGCACAAATGAAGAGATTTTGTCATGTCCCCATTTTGGCTGACCTCGTTTAGCGTGCTGAATTTGCCTATCCCTGACTCTCGTAGGCAAATGGTGGAGAGAGAGAGTCATTTTTGCAGATCAGATGGTTATATTGGCTTTTGGAGAAGTTTAAGAGGTTATATTTTATTATTATAAGTTATCGGGGCCTACATGTTCTAATTTTAAGTTGAGATTGCACTTTTTTATATTATAAAGTTACTTTATTATAAAGTGCATTATAATATGATTTTATAATGGATACTTCTAGAAGTTCTTAGCAACTTCTCAAAAAGTGAATAAATAGAGGGCTGGACCTCTCATTTGGACATGCTTGGTTTATGATATCTCTTGACTTCTTCATTGTGAAGACATTTGTGGATTTGGATCTGCAAATTATTATTCAGTCTTTGGGAACGAGTCACTCCCTTGGATTGGCAACTTTGAGGGTGTGAAATATCACTTGAATTGTTGCATTGAGGAGTTGGTATTCAGCCATCTCACTTGGGCTTCATTGAGAAATTGTTGTAAGGGTTTGTTTGTGATTGAAAAAGCAAATCCGAAAAAAGCAGTTCGAAAAAGTGGATCCGAAAAAGCAGTTCGAAAAAGCAAATCCGAAAAAGCAAAACGAAAAAGCGGATCCGAAAAAGCAGTCCGAAAAAGCAGCCCGAAAAAAGCAAGGACAGTTTGCAAGTTCAGTTGGCAGTTTGGTATCTTCATTGCATCAGTCTTCATCACCATTTCATAGCAGATTATAAGGAGCGATAATCAGGTTTTTATGTTCTGAAAATATATGTCTATTTATGGTGAATTTGCTGTTGTACTATCGCTGTCATAATCAGTCCAGAACTGGCAAATAACAGTCTCAGAATTTTATTGTATTTGGGTATCATAGTTGATGTTAGTGTTTGGTAGAGGGTTTAGAAATTGCATTACATGACATTGCTGTTGTAAAGAAACCAGTCATCTATCTTTCAATCTAAACAGGGATATTATTCATAGCATTGCATTCTTGTCAAGGGTTTGAAACATTGTAAATCAGAATTGCATAGTTGGACAGTCACTAAAATCTGCTATTGTAATTCAGTCAATTGATGTATGTGACAGTCAGTCCATTATAAACAATTGTTCAAATCAGATCTGCATACATGTATAGGATTGAAGATGAAGGTCTATATGTTGTCATCCTTCCATGTTAGTGTTTACATGCATTGAATACCACAGTCCATATATTCTGAAATGGTTATTGATTTCTTCATTTTTTATATATCTATTTGGCACTGTTTATGTCATTGTATAAGTGTGGAATTGTTGCACAACAATTAGCCCTATTAGCCGTTCACATTTTAGCAGCTCTATTCAGTTGCATGCCAACTGTTTGACGAATTGCCACAGTTCAAATTTGGGGTGTTTTAGTGATCCTACTAGTGAGGGTCATTACAGTGGTATCAAAGCGGTTTCCTGCCAACCTAATTGGGTTATTTCAGATTGAATTCAATTGTCAGCATGGCTTTGATAGGAGACAAGGAATTGAAAGAGAGAATGCACACTGCATTGAAGACATTAGATCGTCCATTTCAGCAAACAGAGGACTTTCTAAGAACTTTGGAGGAGCTGGAAACTTATTTAGGCAAGGTTGATCAGTCAGATTCCTATGCTATGAAAACAGCTTTATCTCCAGTATTTGGTTCTTTGGTGAAGCCCCGATTATTGAGACATCATGATGAGGCAGTAAGACTTGCAGCTCTCTCTTGCATTAGTGAAATCATGAGGATAATAGCAAGCTTTAATTCTTATGATGATCAGATTATGAGAGAGGTACTTCATGCCATGGTAAAAAGCTTTGAAAGGTTGGATGACATCAGGGACCCTCATTTCACAAAGAGGGCAAGATTACTTGAAGTATTTGCATGGTGTAGGTTTGAAAACATTATGTTGTCAATAGGTTGTATTGATGACATTCGTAGAATGTTTAACACATTTTGGAATATTTTGGATGAGTTTCATTCCAGCGATGTATTAGCATCAATGCACTCCATCATGTTCACAATCTTGTTTGAGGAGAAGGATGAAATTTCTAAACTTTTGGCAGAAGATTTATGGCATGTTTGGACAAAAGAGAGGAATGTGTCACCTATGGCATGTACGTGGTTGAAGAGCCTAATTAATAGGCCTAAGGATCGAAGTACCTTCCCTATGACAAGCAGAAACTTGTATGATGAGTTTGACAGACATGCTGATCCGGTACTGGGAGATGTTAGCACATCTTCACGTAATGATTTATTTGCATCATCTTCACAGGCAGAAGTGGTTACAGATGTTGTACAGGTTGAGCCAGTTGCATCAGAAGGTGATATCACAGGCACATCGGATGGCATGAGTGACACTGACAGTGGTTGTGGTACATTTGGTCTTGATGATGTCACAGGTGCTCAAAATAGTAACTACAGCACAGTGGATTCAGATGATGATTGTGAGGAGGTTGTGCATGATGATGAGATACCTATCAGCGATGAGCAGACATTGAGTATTCAGGACTTTGCTGATAGAGAGTATCAGGCACAGTTAGATGCTACATCACACGAGGTTGAGGCACATAGTACTTCACATGTTTTGTCCAGTCAGCTTAGGGTAAGCAAGGATGGGATTGTGACCTCATTATCTCATCATGACAGGATGCGGGAGATGATAGAGGATCACATCCAGATGATTCAGTTACAGGACAGACATAAGGGAGTTCAGGCAGAGTCTTCTTGTGTTGACTTACAGGCGATCAGGGAAGGAATGGGAGCGATGAAGATGAGTTATTTACATCTTCTTTCAGATCGTGACCATCTTCTTAGCCTTGCCAGAGATCATTTAGATGCCTTGAGGAGGAAGGAGGAGGAAGTTGGCAAGCTTTCTCGAGAGTTCGAGGACACTCGAGCCTCTTTGTTGAGTACTCCATTGTCATTACAGGACTCAGAGAGACATGTGGATGGGTATGGTGTGGAGTTGAGTTCAGCTTCATCTTACACACTTGATACTCAGCTTTCTGCGACATGCGGATCACATGTGGTTGTCGATAGTTGTGAGAGTTCACCTTGCATCCAGGATTCAGGGATAGTGTCAATTATGGCAGACATGGATGTGGGATCGGCTGATATTGGGATTGAGCAGGCTACTCAGGTACGGATTTTGCTTGAGGTGTCAGTCGGTTCCAGTTTACGGATGAGTACTCAGGATTGTTACATTGGCGTTTGGGATTCTGTTGACTGGAGATCTTTATCATCTATTGGTAGCAGTGATTGTTTGAGTGCTATCATGGATTTGATTAGCAGATTACATGGTGTTGTTCTCATTCATACCAGCAGCTTGTCAGATGTTGGTATTAGCCTTTATACACCGATGTTAGGAGTAGTGTACATTTCCAGTCGACCACTCAGGGTGCAGTGGGTTTGTGATAATTTAGGCACATCTGAGGTGTTAGTGATTACAGATGAGTCCCAGGATCACACTGGCCTTGATGACATCCAGGAGTCTACTGCGGACAGTTTTGAGGATTTAGCTTCCTCAGCAGATTCATTTGTTACAGCGGAGTTGGGCAGTGATGCTACAGTTTTTGATGCTCCGTATGTTGTTATGAGCTTTGGAGTTGATTCGCAGAGTATGGATAGTAGTACTCCAGAGATCAGTGGTTTTGAGGATACTCCTTTTGATAGTGTGTTAGAGGAGGATGTTATTGATAGTGTTGAGGACTTAGTCTTTTCAGTGGATTCCCTTGATACGGAGGTTTATGTTGATGCTTCAGTCAATCCGTTTGATGATACGAGTTCAGCAGCTGGTCTGCAGAGTTTGGATGGCAGTATTACAGATGATAGCTATTCTGAGGTTACTCCTTTGGACAGTGTACCAGGGGAAGAGGATTGTAGGAGACAGTCTAGTCAGCGCCATCATGTGTCTAGTCAGCTGAGAGTTAGTGAGTGAGACATTGCTATCGCTTGCGAGCATTTCGATGCTGCTCGTCAGTTGTTAGCAGTCTATGGATGGGGTTCTCCTACTAGTGATGAGCAGGGAGGCAGTTATCTTTCCTTGACAGAGATCCACTCTTTATGGGAGGCTATCCGGATTCTGAGACAGAATTATATGCAATTGGTAGCCGACAGAGATTATCTTATGGAGTGGGGCAGTACAACATATGACGCATTATTGGTCAAGGAAGATGAGGTGAGTGAGCTTACTCAGCAGCTCGAGGTGACTTCTGAGTTTCTTGAGAGTACACAGTTGGCTTTCGAGGAGTCACAGTTTCAGTTGGCTGAGGTAGCCATGGAGTTGGAGCGACTACAGACTTTACCAGATTTTGTACAGTCACAGACTATGGTGTCTGGTGATTCGGGAATGTCCACGGTTGAGATTGCCAGAGACAGTGGAGGTGGGGATGCATCCATCCTAGATACTAGTAGTGGTATATCTTGTTCCCTTCCACTTGAGTTAGGCTCGGTAGAGTTGGGTGTTGCTGTGGAGCGTTGTAGTTCGCTCGACATGGTGGTGATCTCTACTACTGATGACGTGGAGACTTGTGATGTGGTACCAGAGATCATGTTTGATGTTGATGAGCCGGCAGTTGGCATGGTTCCTATCAGTGGTACTACTCCTTTGGAGGTGTCTTCAGAGGTAGTGGCGAGTTCGGGCCTGGTTAGTGAGCAGTTGCAGTTAGTCTCATCGGGATTGCAGTCTGAGCCACTGACTGATGTTGGCGCATTTTATCAACATTACACTGAGAGGTATGCTCATCAGTTTATTTTTGATCCATATGTCGATGAGATGATGATATGGAGATGTACTTTGGGCTCTAGTGTTGGTCATCAGTTATGGTATGGTTTGACTCCACGGGTAGAGAGCTGTGAGGCATATGACGTGATGTTGGGTTTTGTGAGCGACAGCCGGATGGTTCATGATATTGATGTTGTTGATGGTTCAGCTGTTGTTCTTGATTTTCCTCCCTTGGCTATGTCATCTTCTGACTTAGCTAATGATCAGTCACAGTCGGTTGTATCACGTTTGCAGGATGAGCTGGTTGGTTCTTTTTATTGGTATTATATCTCAGGGTATGTTTATCAGCTTGCTTATGAGTCATGTATGGAGGAGATGGCAGACAGATTTGTTTTGAGTGACTGCTATCTATTGTATGATGCCTATCAGCCGCCAGCAGAGCATGGGAGTTATGGTGATACCAGCATGGTTGGTAATCTGCAGAGATATGTTGACTACAGTTGGTGTATAGTGTGTGGATTCTCCGCACTCGGTGCAGTTCCCTTTCGGAGTATTCATCATTATAGAGCTGGATTGTCAGTGGGATGTGTTGAGGATATTTGCTATGTTGGGAGTTTCAGTTGTCCTCTCCACTTGAGTTCTGATATTTTCGGAGTTGGTGTCTCGTGGGTTCCTGACTATGGCAGTTATGGGGTTAGAGTTCAGTTGAGTAGTGGTTCACGATTCATTCATGGATTCCTCTTGGTTATATCGCAGAGGATATTGCAGGAGCTTGCGTTGGTTGACTGTAGTACAGTTCATGACTTCATTTGGGATCCAGGAGGATTGTTGGGTTCATTGTTTAGCCATTGCTTGGGGACAAGCAATTTCAGGAGGGGCGGACTGTCATGTCCCCATTTTGGCTGACCTCGTTTAGCATGCCGAATTTGCCTATCCCCGACTCTCGTAGGCAAATGGTGGAGAGAGAGAGTCATTTTTGCAGATCAGATGGTTATATTGGCTTTTGGAGAAGTTTAAGAGGTTATATTTTATTATTATAAGTTATCGGGGCCTACATGTTCTAATTTTAAGTTGAGATTGCACTTTTTTATATTATAAAGTTACTTTATTATAAAGTGCATTATAATATGATTTTATAATGGATACTTCTAGAAGTTCTTAGCAACTTCTCAAAAAGTGAATAAATAGAGGGCTGGACCTCTCATTTGGACATGCTTGGTTTATGATATCTCTTGACTTCTTCATTGTGAAGACATTTGTGGATTTGGATCTGCAAATTATTATTCAGTCTTTGGGAACGAGTCACTCCCTTGGATTGGCAACTTTGAGGGTGTGAAATATCACTTGAATTGTTGCATTGAGGAGTTGGTATTCAGCCATCTCACTTGGGCTTCATTGAGAAATTGTTGTAAGGGTTTGTTTGTGATTGAAAAAGCAAATCCGAAAAAAGCAGTTCGAAAAAGCGGATCCGAAAAAGCAGTTCGAAAAAGCAAATCCGAAAAAGCAAAACGAAAAAGCGGATCCGAAAAAGCAGTCCGAAAAAGCAGCCCGAAAAAAGCAAGGACAGTTTGCAAGTTCAGTTGGCAGTTTGGTATCTTCATTGCATCAGTCTTCATCACCATTTCATAGCAGATTATAAGGAGCGATAATCAGGTTTTTATGTTCTGAAAATATATGTCTATTTATGGTGAATTTGCTGTTGTACTATCGCTGTCATAATCAGTCCAGAACTGGCAAATAACAGTCTCAGAATTTTATTGTATTTGGGTATCATAGTTGATGTTAGTGTTTGGTAGAGGGTTTAGAAATTGCATTACATGACATTGCTGTTGTAAAGAAACCAGTCATCTATCTTTCAATCTAAACAGGGATATTATTCATAGCATTGCATTCTTGTCAAGGGTTTGAAACATTGTAAATCAGAATTGCATAGTTGGACAGTCACTAAAATCTGCTATTGTAATTCAGTCAATTGATGTATGTGACAGTCAGTCCATTATAAACAATTGTTCAAATCAGATCTGCATACATGTATAGGATTGAAGATGAAGGTCTATATGTTGTCATCCTTCCATGTTAGTGTTTACATGCATTGAATACCACAGTCCATATATTCTGAAATGGTTATTGATTTCTTCATTTTTTATATATCTATTTGGCACTGTTTATGTCATTGTATAAGTGTGGAATTGTTGCACAACAATTAGCCCTATTAGCCATTCACATTTTAGCAGCTCTATTCAGTTGCATGCCAACTGTTTGACAAAATTCCTAAGTTCAGTTTGAGGGTTTCAGTGGCCTTTATAGTAAGGGTCATTACAGATTTTTCTAAAAATTTTGCATTTTTGGAAAGCTCTCTATTTTTTAGTAGGGGTCTCTATTCTGAATTTCTATTTTTGTTGCCAAAATCATATCAAAAAAATTAGATCTTGTTGACAAGGTCAAATGCAGCAAAAAAAAATAAAGTTTTGTGATGGGTATGCACTTATTTTTTTTACATGGTTCAATGAATGATATGAGTTGTCATTTGGGTTAATTGCTGGTTATTATTGCTGATAATAATTGATTTTTAGAGCTAACCCTATGGTTTTCATAAGTTGAATATATTTTGCATATCTTGTTTGCTTGTTTGCTTGTTGGGGAGTTTGTCACTTGCTTGCATGGAAAAGCTCAACAAGAATTGCTAAAAATTAGATAAAATCTACTAAGCGCATTGCAAGGATCCCAGATATTCTCCTTCATCTAATAACATTTCAATTTGGCCTTAAAATAAATCTCTCATGTGTCTAGCTTGGGTGTTTCTTTTCATGCTTTTGTTTTACACACTTGCATAATTGATACTAGGTTGTGACCCCTTAAGGATTCATTAAGTAGTCTTAGATACTTGTGATTGATCTTGATTGCTATCTTGGGTTATTGGACTTGCTAATCCGTCGGCCCCTCATTCCGCCTCATGGTTGCAATCTCAGCGCCATAAAGGGGAGGGGTCTACAGGAGAGAAGCGTTAAGTGTTCCACTTGACAACCCTTTTGTGCTTTTAGGAACTCACTTGTTTTCTAAGTTGGGGACTCATTTTTAGCTTGTGTGAGGTGTTAAGTGTTCCACCTTGTGGACTCATCTCATATTCACTTTAAGCGTTAAGTGTTCCTCTTTCTGCTTTTTGGGTACTTTTGGTAGATTTGCTTTCGGGAATATATCTGTGCTCACATAGTAATTAGGCCCTATGAACACTATTCGTGATTCTTGAGAGATTGGATTCCTAGTGAAATATTTCTTGATGATAGAATCCTTGTAGGTAGAGAGGATACTTAGTGCATTTTACATTCAACTTGGTTAGTGTGTCTTCTCTTATTGATCGATACATTCTCTCCCAAGAGAGGTTGATAGATCATGTGGGGTTGACATCACGAGCTTTGGTGAATCAAAATTGGTTAGTGCACCTTCTCTTATTGATTGATGCATTCTCTCCCTGGAGAGGTTGATAGATCATGTGGAGTTGGCATCATAGACCTTGGTGAAGCAAAACTTTGTCTTAGCATGTCGGATTAATCTGCTTGCTTTGTTTGGGTTAAAAGTGAAAAGGTGTCAAAAACCTTAGATTTGGAGCCAAGTCCCCTTGTGGTATACTATTGTGAGTCATCTTTAGAGAGGGTTAACCATAGTGAACAATCCCTTCACAGGGCAAACTGCGTTGACGGAACCTCAAGCGGTAATAGCCATTTTTGCCATGGTAATGACAGCCGCTATATAAATGTCCTTGTGGAAGAAATCTCCACAGGTATGGTTCATTGTTGGGTTGTTAGATCTCCCTAGCAGCTCTTGAAGATTAAGTTCTCAGACTGTGTCAAAACCCTGGTGTGCTGGGATTGGAGTTCACCCCTTTGGATCATAAAATTTGCAGAGTCAAACCATTACTAAAAACCCTAGAGAGGCCAAAATTTTATTTTATAGGGTATATGTGCGTTATTGAAAAACATTTTGGAACATACACAATTAGCGCTTCTGAGGATTAGAATGAATAAGTCACTCGATTGTTCATGCGCAAGGTTTCTTTTGCCCTTGTTCATTATTTTCAGACATGCTTGAAATCATGTGCTTGCTATTTTGCATGCTTGTTTATCTATCTGGTTATTGAAAATGAACAAATCTATTACAATCCTCAAATCTGGACATTGAAATTTGCAAACAATTCAAATCTAAAAACTCAAAATTTGTAAAATCTGAAGTAAAATTCTTTTCTGGAGTCAAAAGTCATCTTAGGAAGTCAAAAAGTCATACGAGTTTCTATCAAGTGTCATTTCATTACAACCCATCTGTCGTATGATTGAGTACCCAGTGTCGTACGAGTTTCCATGCTAGCAAATTCTTAAAGTCAAAATCTTGCAACTGTCGTATGAGATTTTCAACTATTGTTTCATTGCTACCCAACTGTCGTATGAGTTTTTCAATTGTCATTTCATAGCATAACCACTATCGTACGAGTCTGTAGAGTGACGTTTGGGAAATTTTTGAAAAGTTTTCAGAAAATTGTCAGAATTGCCAGATACTTCAGCTTTTACAGCCTATTTCCAAAATCTGTCGAACGAGTCACTGTGTCAAGAACATAGTAGTAGCCATTGAGAATCAGTACACATGTCTCAAAGAATCAGTACACAAGAGGAAGAAGCTCTAATCACCACTATGATGAAGCAGCTGCAAGCTATGCAAGTCCAGCTAGACAATCTTAAGAAAGAAAAGGAACCTAAAGAGTTCTCCATGGAAGCTCTATACTCTTTTCCATTTGATAAAGACTTGTACATGTCACCATGCCCCCGAAAAGAATTTGAGCAATGTGATAACCCTTATGATACCTCTTCCATGGAGAGTGACACATCCAGCTTTGGAGACTATGATGACTATGATGACAGACAATGTAATGATACCTATGACACCTCTGTTCCTAAGAGTCCTCCTCATCGTGTGTTCCTACTTACTACAAATGGGCCGTCACATTGGATAGATCGTGATGGTGATCCATATGATTCTGATTTTGAAAGAGATTTTGATGGCTTTTGTGGACAACACCTTGATTATGATCCATCTACTATTGCTGAGGACTATAAAATGCATCGTGCTAGCTTGAAACGTCAATACTATAAGGATCTCTCCTCTAAGAACTCTCTGGCTGAAAATAAAGATTACACTCTCAAACAAGATTATGATAATGTTGGACCTTTGTCTTGTGATGGTTCCCTTCCATCCCCTACTTCCTCTAATACCCATACATTTCCTAAAGCTTCCGAGTCTTTCAAATCTTTCACAGAACCTTCATCCGACACAAGCCCTGATACTTTTCATATAGTTCCCTATAGTTATCCTCCAGGGCTACCTCTTAAAGAAACTCAAGCTAACCTTCACTTGGCTGCAAATACTTTCAAGAATGATAAACCTAAAGAGCCGAAGCCTTCATATGCTATAATCTCTACTTTAGCTAGTCCTTCACCATCTCTGTCAAAGTCTTCCATACAATCCCAACATGCTTCCTTGTCCTTAGAAGTGTCTCCATGTCAAGAGGAATCTAAAAATGATGAAGAAAAGAACATAAAGAAAGATCAAGATCAAGAACCCTCCATGTCATCCACTCCTTTTCATGATGTCTCTTATCTGCCTCGAGGTTGTTTTGATCCTACAGCCACTTTTTGATGCATTCAACCATGTCTTAAGTCTTCTCCTAAGCAAGATCAAGCTACTACTTACACTGTTGAGCTTATTGACAATCAAAATAACCTTACTACACTTGCGCTTTCCCAAGATGATACTTCCATTAAGGTTGGTACAAATGGTGTTGTTACTTCCAATGTTAAGCCTATTGAAAATCAAAAAAAAAATTATGTGCTTGTGCTATCCAAAGATCCTTGTCAAGATCAAAATCTTCCATCTTCTTATTCTACCACTCCATGTTCACTTCCACTTTCTACTCTTCCTAAGTCTTTGCAAGCTTTGAACAATCCTATCAAAGAAGGTGCTCATATTCAAGATATCTATGATTCTATTGAAAATCCTAATGCTCACTCTAAAGATGTTGATATCCTTGGTTGCCATATAGATGTTGATGAACTTATTGATTATCCTTTTGCGTCTTCGACTTCCATCCTTGGACCTCTTCCACCACTACTAAAGGTTTCACATCTACCTTCCATCTTGGGTCATTATGTCCCTTCACTTTCCCCTCCTAACTCTCCTAATTCACTATCCATCTTGGGTCCTTACATCCCTCCATCTCCTATATTTCCTCAAGATCAGCATAGATGTATACCCTTGAATCCTTTTTATCCACCCACCCATCTAAACCAGTCATATCCTCCTTCTTCCACAAGTCCCAAGTCCTTTGGAAGTAACTTGAATGTTCAATACAAGAAAAAGAAGCAATACAAGAATCCATCAAAAAAAGAAGATCACCATGTCTCCTCTAATAGACATGGAAACATAAAGTCAAAAGAGATATCTAAGAAAAAAACTACAAGACAAGTATGGGTTCCAAAATCCATCATTGAAGATATTCTCTCCAAATTACCAAAAAAAAATGAAAAGCCTACAACTATATGGATTCCAAAGTCTCTCTTGAAAGAGTCTGGTGTTGAGCAAAAAGTTAAGTTTACATTCAGCTTCCAAAGGCTTCCACTTCATCTCCCTCCAAAAATATTATTCCATTCCATGCACCTAAACCACAACCTCTGCTATCCATTCACCATATTCCTTCACGTATTCCTTCATTCACAATTCCTCCATTCTCTCACAACCCTTCAAGGTATGTGTTGGTGTTGAGCTTGCCTTCCTTTCCATCTACCCTTTCACAATCCTTCCATGCATTATCCTTCTACCTTCTATCATTTTTCCTCATTTTCCTATTCCTCCTACCTTCCAACCTCACTTACTTTACATAAAACCCTATTCTCCATTTTTCTCTTCCATCTCCCTTTCCCTATCAGTATCTTTGAGCATATCATTTTGATTCCTTGGCATATCATGATTTATCCTTTCAAGGAGCACTATCTAAAAAGTTTTCCTTCTTCCAAAAATTCAAAAAGAAATGAAAAAAATGAAAATGTGCCTTGGTGAAAACCTAGAAACAGGCACCTTGGTAGCAAAAGTAAAGAGAAATAAATTCATCCTATGGTGAAAACCACTCCCTTGTGGCGCCTTGGATAAGTACTATGATGAAAACCTGGCAATCAGGCATCATGCGTAGTTCTTCTACATATTTCATCCATTCCATCTTCTCTCTTTGATCTTGACAATGTTGATCTATACATGAACATTTGGCTATTTTGTGAGTTGTCTGATGATGATCTTGCTTTCATTCCCTTCCTGTTTAGCCTTTCATATTTATTTTCCTCCATTCATTCTAGTCTTTCGCTATCATTTCCCCTTTGGTCTTGATCTAAAAAAGAAAAAAAGAAAGAAAGAGTAAAACACAATGCTATGAAGCCTCTTGACATGTCTACTCCTTTGGACTGCATCCTATCCTGCTCTAGCATTACACTTTTGTGACTTATCCTATGCTGACCTTTCATTGCTTGTCCAAATGCACTTTACATGAAAATTTTTCCCTAGCTTGGGTATTCTTGAGGAGTTTTCCCTTGAGGATTTCTTCCCTTCATTCTCCTTCAATCTCTTGTCTTCCATCTCTTCCACTAGCTTGCCAATCCCTCTTGTTCTCCACCTTGCTAGACATTGGGACTGCACGATATAATCTTGCTTGGGAGTTTGCAATGGAAAAAGATGCTATCAAGTATACCAAGTATCAGAACTAGTATTAGAACAATTATCAGAATCAGTATCAAAATTAGTATCAGAACCAGTATCAGAATAATTATCATAATCAGTATCAGAATTAGTATCAGAACCAGTATCAGAACAATTACCAAAATCAGTATCAGAATCAGTATCAGAACTAGTATCAGAACAAGTATCAAAATGAGTGTCAGAACAAGTATCAGAACACCTACTAGGGCTACACCTTTTTCTTTAGTTTATGGGTCTAAAGCGGTACTACCTATTGAGGTTGAAATTCCATCACTAAGAATCAAAATGCATGGTCTAGTAACTGATGATGACTACAAAGTGTCTAGGTTACAAGAACTGGAACTACTAGATGAGCGCAGACAAGCAGCATATGATCATCTCAGAGTATATCAGAAGAGAATGTCTACAGGCTACAATAAGAAAGTCAGACACAGAGAATTTCAGCTTGGCAATCTAGTCTTGAGAGAAAATCCTAAAAATCAATCCCATCGAGAACGCAAGGGGAAGTTCGAACCTAATTGGTTGGGTCCCTTTGTAATCACTGCTACTTTTGGCTCTAGTGCCTATCAACTCTCAACGACTGAAGGAGAATAGCTCTGAGAACCAATCAACATTCTCCATCTGAAGAAATTCTACACCTAAGGCATTCAGTCTATGGTAAAATGTCCTGAAAAAATTATAAAAATCAGAAAAAGTCCTAAAAAAATGAACATCTTGGTGAAAACCTAGCAATAGGCGCCTTGATGATTCGCAAAAAAATCAAAAAATATCAAAAAATTGAAAAATGAAAAATACAAAACAAAAAAAAAAGTGCCTTGGTGAAAACTTGGAAACAAGCACCTTGGTAGCAAAAATAGAATCTCTGCCAAGATGGTGAAAACCTAGCAAACGGGTGCCACTTGTTCAAAATGCTCCATCTATCAGCACAATCTTGATCTTTCCCAGCTTTTAGTTTTGCTTTAGTTTGTACATATCTCCTAGTTTGTTTCTGCATTTTCACTTTTCAATAAGTCGGTCTGTACACCAATCGGCTCCAGCGTCTGTATCCTATCAATGTTCAAACTTGGGGGCAATCAATGTCATATCCTATGGTCTCCAGTATATCTTAGATGGATCATATCTAGTCAGAGTCCTTTGAAGCTTCATGTGATTCAGTCAGTCAGTCTTGTCTCCTGAAAGGATTTTGCATCTACAACAATGCAACAACAATCAAACACAAACTAAAAACAATTTGTGCTTTTCATGCTTTTATCTCCTTGTATGCTTACTGATTCACATTAAGATTTTGGCATATTGTGTCCCTTCGAGCTCTTCGATGATGTCCTTTATAGGATTTAGAGAGTGATGACTAGGGGCATAATCTTTTGTTTGTCTCCTGCTTGTATGTGAAAATCTAACGTCTTTGGAAATTTTGGATTGAAATGGTGTCCAACTGTAAGAACCTCTATCTTGAATTGGATGGCCATGCATACCTCGACCATTGATACCTAGAAAATTCCAAGAAGTATCGATCTAACTATTGTCTTTTTGAGTGAGTTCTTTCTCCTATTGTGAAACACGATCTTACCTAAGGATGTGAATGATAAAGGGTCACTACGGGTAATTCACATTGGATTTAGAATGATCTCTTGGCTATTTGATGTGTTTGTCATGCAAGGCGTATTCAGGTCATCATGACATTTATGTTTTGATGCTTATACAAATTGCTATATCAAAATGGACATGATATTCAGGTCATCCTGGCGTTTGTGCCTTGGTGCTTATATCTAATCCGACATTCTGAAAATAAAATCAATATTCATATATCCATGGTTGTTGACCAGTGGGTGTTGTATTGATTCTTGCGCATACAAATCGATATTCATATGTCTATGGTTTCATAGCTAGTGGGCATTGTATTGATTTATCCGGTTACCTAAAAGTTCAATGATGATAACAAATCGACATATGATCAGTGACTAGGTCCTAGGTCTTAGGTTGCATTTCATTTTGCATGTCTCATTGCATTTTGCATGTTGCATGATCTCACAATGACTAAACAAACTTCAATGCTTAAACAATTCTTCAATCACCTCTTCTAATCTAACAAGAGCTGAATCCCACACGAAGGTTCCTCCAATGAAATAGCAAGTAGAATCCTTTTTCAGGATCAAAATTCAAATCTGAGATTGTTTATATTATTAACTACTTGCATAATCAACCTTCAATCATAGTAGACATCCATTTTTCAACTTAACTGATTATCTTACATCAAACTATCAAAATTTCAACTTGGTCAACTATGGTCAACTCATGGTTTAACCTAGTCAAACTTGGTCTTTTGGACCTTCCAACGATGTAGAATGCATTTCCGAACGTGTATAACCACTTCTCAAATCAATTAACATGCTTCTAAACTATCAACGCTGACTTTTTCTTGTCAAATTTCAATTTTAATCCCGAAGGGGGCATGGTATTGCATATCATTCAAAGTCTATAATCAAATTTGAAATCATATCTTTATGGAAATCATATCTCCCTTAGTAATCAAGACAACAATCACGTCTAGTTACTGATTCATCAAAACGTCCTCATCGCTCGGGGCAAATCTATCATTACTTGGGGCATATCAGATTCATCAAGATCCATATCAATCTAGTATTCTCCTAACCTTGTAAATTGTATCAGTTTTTGCAACCATCGGATCATAGTGTTCTTTCCTTGGTTCTTCGGCAATTGAAGGGTTCGGATATGATACCTGCTAGTTCTGCTAAGATAATCAAGTCTAGAACCGGTCACTCACTTCTTTGCAATCCTAAGGTTTGGAATCAAGTGTTTTGACACTTTTTCACAATCATAGGTTCATTTGCTGTTATAGTGAACATTATCTTTGGTCATTCAGGACCTATTATCTTCATATCAAATCAATATCAATCAGCTTCTGTCTCATATCAATTATCAATTTCAAACATCAGTTTCATATCTCGATCAAACACAGACTTTCTTTGAACCACTGTGCTTCACACAGTAATTCAAAGAGGGGCAAAATGTAATACCCCAAAAATGGGCTATAAGTTCATTAACCTCCTACATCTACAAATCGAACGAAATCAACATCGAAGTCCTAATCTAAGGCACATCTAAACATCATCAAATCCTAATTGATTGTCTTAAATTCTGCATCGGGGAATATTCCTAGCAATATTCCTAATTATCTTAATTATCTTTAATTTAATGATTATTTGGTGATAAATCACATTTATCCTAAGTTTGATTAATTGAATATTTTCATATTTAATTAATTAGATTTAATATCTTGCCACTTAATTATGTAATTAAATTTAATTTTATCTATTATTAATTGTATTATTTAATTTTGACAATAAATCCAATATCCTATGAATAATTGATTAAATTCTTATTTAATTAATTAAAGCAAGTTATCATTATTTAATAATATAGTTTTTAATAAAAGTTTGATAAAATAGTTAATTAACCCATAAATTAATTATTTTATTTCAAAAAGCAGTTAAGTTGAGAATAAATCACTTTATTTATTTATTAAATCATAATTATCCATGTGCACATTCAAGGACCAGTTAAACTCAAATTGGAAAATCAATGCAAGTTGTTAGCTTTTTGAAACTCAACATCTTTTTGAGTTTTAAAGTTGATCTAAACTTCTAATTCAAGTTGAACTGTGCTTTTGCATGATTTTTGTGACTTAATTATCTGTTATTTAAAAATAACTCAAAAATCAACCTGAGTTAATCTGAGTGATTTATGGCTTTCTTCCATGCACCTCCAAAGCCCTGGATTTCTATAAAAACAAGGCTTAGCTCTTCATAATTCATCTCTCAAATTTGCATCCACGGAATCTCATAATTTTGCAAGCTTACTTTGCCAAAGTCATCTACGAATTGCACAACTATTTTGAAGAATTGGAATTTGGAGAATCAAAGCTTATTGCGAATCAAGGCTATTGTGAGATCAATTTGTTTTGTTTTTTTACATTCATTTAGATTCTTTTTCATATCATTGTTAGATCATTTTAGCATATCAATTTTCATATTAGCATAGATTTCATATCAGTTTTCATCATTCTTATTGCATAGAAAAATATCAAAAATATAGATTAATTGCATTCATATTTTATATCAGTTTGGCATTCAAATCCTTCATTTAGGTGTCGTCTAGGTCACTGATCTCGATAACAATCTGAGAACATTAATCTCGCACCTACTAGAAGGCAGTAAATCGCTTGGTTAAATTAGATTTCAATTTTGCACGATTTTGATTTTGCTAACCTCTAATGTTTTACTGAAGTGTTGTGTCTACAGATCAAGTACAATTTTCACACACACAATAACATGATGCTTGCTAGTAATATAATGTGATTGATCTCCTTTTGATGAGTATCCCCGTCATAAGTCATACCTTACAATCTAAAACCATTTGAACAATATGCAATATATATATGGGTGGTCCCACAATAGTGTGTCCCACTTTTTTAGACATGTTGATTTTTGCTGAAATAACACATTTTTGATAAAATATGATGATTTAAGCCTTGAGAGGTTCCATTTGAAGAAATTAATTACAAACGGTTAGCTCAAAGCCTCTTAGATTAAAAAAATATTGATATAACATCTATACTCCTCATTCATACCTATAATGGAGTCTCCTTCGCACCTATTAAAATGCTGACAAAAAATCACTTTGACTTTATGTTTTGGCAGATCAAATGAATCCATTTGAAAAACCTATCTATGTAGTATGATTCTATTTGAAACAAGCTTTCTAATGAATATAATTTTAATACATATTGATTTCATTATCACTTTTAAATATTACTTTAACTAAACATAGGTTGTTTGGTCATTCAACAACCTGTCTCTTCAAGACTTCGGGAAAAATAGTAAATTACAAAAACAAAATTATGAAAAATATGTAGGAAAAGATTATTTGTGCTACCTTTCTATAAAAAAATTAAAAAATAAATTTCGATATACACAGATCAAGTTAGACCGATCCAAGTGACCTTATGTCTAAATTACAGTTACTGTCACTTTAGAACTTAATAAACTATGAAATATTGACCCAAAATGAATGAAACCAATTGCATCCTTTATATATTGAAGTTACAAATATAATCTTGAAAGAATTACATCGTTATCATATTTATTTATTTTTAAATATTGATCCAAGAGACATTAACTCCTTAAAAACACAATTTTTCACACAAACCACTTTTCGAAGGAGAAGGAAAAATGAATTTAAATGAATTTTAATTTTTTTTGAAAAATTATATTTAGAAACTAGAAATAAAATTCTAAAAGACTCTAGTTTACATCATCTTCAAATTCCTAATAGTTTTGTGGCAACATGTGTTTGAAAGTAAAATTTTTTCTCAGAATGTTGATCTTTGTGTCAAAGTTGGCCAAAAAGTGGGACACACTATTGTGAAGAGTTCAATATATTATATAACTTCTGATTCTTCCATGATCAAGATATGTCTATGTTATATTCTCTATTCTTCCACGATCTTCTGTCTCCCCTTTGGAAATGAGATCGAGACTTATAATATACCCTTCAAGACCGAAAGGTGACGTCTTTTGGAATTTTAAAAGACATTGGTTTATTAAGTTAATTTGTACCCTTCTAAATGCTGACATTCAACTATAGTAAATCATTTTATTTTTTTTAAAACACTTCATATCGCATCCCTTGATTTTCTGACAGCATTGTATTAATATAGTGTAATCGCTGACTTTTAATTAATATCGATACTTAGCATTAACTTTCCTATTTTCCACCTTGACTGTTGTGTTAGATTTATGGTTCTCATTATCATAATTGCTGACCATCTCAAATAATCGCACTTCCTAATTATATTTTACTTTGGTGGCAGTAATTCATTATTGTTAATTGTTGATACATACGATGTTGTTTATGTATGCGGGGAGGCTAAGTCACCATTAACAAATATTTATATTTTATTATTATAATAAAGGAATGTTAGTATATATTATTATATTATACATTATATTATTTCATATATGATAATATTTCATTTTGTTATTATTATCTATCATTATTATATGGGTATTATAAATTTATATTAATATTATATTGATATGAATTTATATTTATATGGATATTATAAATTTAGATTATTATTAATGATTAATATCATATTGATCATATTGATTATGATTACATTGATTAGTATGATATAATCAAAATAAGGAGTTATTGTATTTATTATTAGAGAAATAACATTTAGGAATATATTCGTATCGTATCTTAGTTAGGGCTCATGACAAAATGTCATGACGGTTAACTCAAGGGTAAAGCTGACTTTGAAAGACATTTTGATGCAAACTTTGAAAAATGAGGAAACCGGACAATGATCAAATATATCGAAGGGTCAAGGATACTTTTAATATGGTGACTCAAATAGACCCTAACATGTTCATATTGCCATCTAGTTGGTTCAACAAGATCTCACACATATCTATCTTCATGTCTTTCTTTACAATCATGTATGTTATGTCAACTGCTCCACAAGGCACATTGTCTACCTAAGATGACTAGAAGATTCAGTAGGATATGATGTTGCTTGCGAATCTTAGCTTGGGATCATCAATAGTAGATAATTTCAGACCTCTACCATCCCATTTAGCTTGTGTAATCTCACATAGTTTATCCTTGTCTGGTTTTTTGTATGCCCTCGGTCTATCATCGAATGGATATCCAGTGATAATGTGTAGTACATCATTTGTGATCTTTATCGGTGCATCAAGCCACATGAATTGATCATGTACTCGGCTTAGAACTATTCTCATCTATTTCTATTTAAATGTTGTTGGTACATGCATAGCATGGACCAAACCCTTGGTTTCCAGATGTGTGTGATCATCCTTCAACTTTCCATTAACACGCATATTCCTGTAAGATGTATCAATTTCCACTTGGAAGATGTCTTCAATCTTGTAATGTATGAATTTGTGAACATCTTCAATAAGTATAACTCTCTGTAGTATAGAAGATAGGGCACCAGATTTATCAACTTCAGCAGCAACGATAGGTGGCAACTTATATTTAGGGTTTGCAAGGTCAATCTTCTCCACAACAACGAGCTTTTGAACTTTGGGTGCCATTAGATTCTTAGAAACAATCTTTAACTAATAGAGTTTCACTTGAATAACAACTTGATTTCTCTAACACAACTCATAAAACACTAGAAATACCTTGAATGTGTTTGACAATGCTTGGAGTTTTTCGAATGATCACTTGAATTTGCTCGACAGTCTCTTCTCTACTAAATGCTTCAAATGCTTGTGAAAGTGTAAGGTGAAAATGAAATAACATGACCTCTATTTATAGTTTTTCTTGATTAGGGTTTCCAACAATTATATTTTTAGCATTAAATGCACTCTACCAATTCGCTTTTCATCGAATACCAACAAATACACTTTCATTCATCGAATGAAACAAAATAACGCATCCTCTTTACTGATCAAAATGTGAAATGTCAACTTCACAACATATATCCAAATGCATCTTAATATGCTAATATGGATCTTTGCACAAATTCTAGGAACTAATTTAAGATAGAATTTAGGTTATTAGCTCCTACACATACCTTTTGAATGATTAATTGAAAATAGGTGCACCCGATCCAGAGGATGTGGTACCATCAGTTGTTCCAAGTTCATTTTCATCATCTTGTGACTTCCTTCTCCATGTTCTATTCATCTGATCTCTTGTCTCATTAATGTTAACTTCAGTAGTATCACTTAGTTGTTGCTCGGTTGGGGTTTTACCTAGGTACCTGCAGTCCTTGGCTAGGTGACCAACCTTGTGACAATGAAAAGAAGCCATTCTATAATTCCTCCATGATCTTATATTATTCATACCATGCATCCAAAATAAATTTGCAGCTATGTGACCAAATCTCCCACATGCAGTACAAGTAATTATTGTATTGTAGTCCCATGGTATAGTTGATCCTTGTCAGTTGTTTATAGTATTTTATCAGTTAGGGACCCATTTCTCATTATTTCTTTATGACCTGCATTCTTTAAAATTGTGACCATATCTATTGTAATTGTTACAGTAACCATCAAACCTTCGCTTCCTTGAATTGTTAGCAATCCTTTATCTTCACTCAAATGCTTTGTGACCATACTTATTGCCCTTATAACAATAACCATCAATCTTAGGAATACTTAATGGATTACATCTTTTTCTCTTGTAGACATTAGTTGTGTGTCCTATTTTTCCACAGTGATAACAAGTAGGCTTCTTTGTCTTCGGTGGGGTAGCAACATTATCTTGGTTTGGTGTCTAATTATAGAGGACTCACCCTTCTCAGTGGTGTTGTTTGTATTGAATCCAAGTATAGAAGTATCTCTCGATTGTCTTTGACCTCTTAGTTGTTCATTCAGTATCCTCAGTGATTCTTCATTTCTTTTCAAGACTTCATTAGCATTTTTTTCAAATTTTGGTGCATTCTTCAAATGTTCATTTTCTAATCTCAGTTCAATAATTTCTCCAACTTTTCCTTGCAACTTCTTGATTTTCACTTAATAGTCAATTTGTCAAGTTGTAGTGAATTTGAGTCAACCTCAGTATTTCCCCATCTTTCTCATTCAACCTTGCATTCATTTTTCTTCTCTCATCTTCAACCATTCTAAATTATCACCTTCATCTTTTCCTTTTTGTTCTAGGCCTTCACACATCCTTACTGATTGAGCTCTCTTTTCAATGCTTTTCCTTGATTAGTTAGCCTTTTGTTCTTTTCAGTTAATTTTGATATTGCAGCTTCAGATTCATCAAACATACTTCCCTCTGATTGTTCTCCAAGTTCTTCAACCTGATCTTGTGTATCTTTCAATTGATGAACTATCTCTTTTCTCTTGATGAGTGATTGCTTCATTTTTTCCTCAATTCATCAATTTGTTCATTTTCCATCCTTAGTTCCATATTCATATTATCAATCACCTTTTCATATCTATAACTTTCCATCTTCTCAAATATTTCCTCTCAAGTGGTTAAACTTTAGAATAAGAGACTAAGCTCTTATACCAATTATTGGACTATATGGAAAGGTGAGTACTGAGAGGCAAGGGGTGAATCAGTACTGTAAAACACTTTTAACTATCATTCTTAACCATTCACTGACTTCATAACTTTGCATACATCTCATAAAACATATAAAGCATAAATATAACTCATAACACATTCATTTTGGTATCACAAAAATCCTTGTTAGAGGATAAAAACTGCGATGTGGATGACACCCACAAAACTTCACTACTACAATTAAAAATTTGCTCGGTTAGAGATACATTGTTAGCTATTTCTGATAGCTTACCCTATTAAGATTATTAACCCTATTAAGAGTCTAAAGACTAGTTAAGTCTACCTTTCTAAAGGATTTTATAATTCTAATCTAAGAACTATACCCTGTTAAAGGATTTACAAAATAAGATCTTTTAGGATTTTCTCAGTTAAGAGACTTTACAATTCTGATTACAAACTTAATTAGTAAAAAATATGTCTATAGTAATTACATCAATCATATGCTTATCAGACTCAATGTGCTCATTAACTAATTACCTCATATTGTGCTTCATTCACAATATCAATTTAGTACTCGGTAAATTCAACTTTGAATCACATTCACACTTTGATTTTTACTGCTTGGTTACTCAATAGCTTCTCTTCTCATAACCTTCTCTCTACAATCTCTGCTTCACGTCTACACATTACATTCTTCTCACATGCATACTGATATTCTCACATAGATCCAATTTATATACAATTCTAGAAATGGTGAAAATGTTTTAGAATCATCTCCTTAAGTGGTGCTAGCATTGGTTACTCCTCCAATGCGTATTCACTTTTAATTCTTATTGGTGGATATCACCTTGTAATCACACATAATCATCATGTTTGAATCTCCAACGCTCTGTCAGGAAATTTCCATGAGATTTGTAAACCATTTTCTTCTTGGTGTCTAGATTCAATGTATCTGTAGATTCTCCTTGTGTTGTCTTGTCATGCTTGATAATATGTTTTCTATTTCTTGATAACTGTATCATCTCTTGGTTTGGTGGATGCTATAGCTTGGTACAACTTAGTGCTTAGCTCTTCCTTTCTTGGTGACTAAATTTCCTTTGTCTTTAACTAAAATTACCTTTCCCTTCATTTCTCTTTACCGACTAGCTTGTTACTCTTATCGACTTTTCTTTTCTTCATTACTGAATGACTTTGACAAACATTATGACTTCATCATAACTAATGAAAACAAAATAAATCTTAGGAGTGTCAACAATATGAATGGAACATGATCACAAGACATCAACAAGATGTTGGCAATTTGGCTGAGTTGATTGCATAGATGTTGTCATTATGGCAACATATGATTCACATGAAGATCGCACAAGTTAGAGAGAAAGTATGACAGAGCACATTGCATATTTTTCTAAGTGTGAGACATTATTTTTACCAGTGTACCCAAACACAATTTTTGTTTATGACATTGACTGGAGTGAGTTTAGTGCTTGCGCACTTGAACATAGACTCTATGGTGACTAATGATGACCTATATTAGAATGCAAGTCAGTACGGCATGTACGGAAGAAGTTATGATAGTTTTATCGAAGACAGTGTGAAGCCAACAGGACAGTATATGAAGGCTGAATTGGTAAAGAGTTAAGGGATTATTTTGTTTATCAAAATAATGTCTTAACAATATAAAGGGATGACATCTTAGATGTTTACTCTTGGTTAAAGCTATTGGTATATATGTAATTGTAATTGTAAATTGTAGAAGAAGTTGCAATTGTAGTAAGCAGCAAGTATTTGTAGAAGTATGATGCGAAGTATATGAAGCATATGTAATAGCAATAGTGAAAGATCAGCGAAGAGATATAAATGCAAGAAGAATAAGGTTATGTACCTTGACCTATTTTGTAATCAGTGTATATTGTACATTACTTGTTTGGGCAGTGGGCTCAGCTGGTAATCACATTTTTGTACTACCAACTCCTAACAGGGTTGAGGCTTCTAACAAGGCCTATAGTCCCTTAATCAAGACCGATACACTATATGTTTTTAATAGACTCCTAACAGGGTCAACATCCTTAACAAGATACTTTTGATTAGTGGATCTTTGTGGGTACCATCCCCATCAGAGTTTTCCCTTGGCCAGGGTTTCCTCAAGAAAAAATAATGTGTTATGAGTTCTTTATTATTATGCATGTTGTTTAGCTTCTTATGTTATGCATGTATAAAGATAATCTATTATATCCATAATTGGGCAAAAGATAAAGTTTTTAGAATACAGATTCACCCCCCCCTCTCAGTATTCCCTATTTCTAACACAAGCAACATTAAATAGCTTAAAAACACCAACAAAACCTCTATCTCATAATTCATAATCCTCTCTGCACTTTATACTAGGAACAAAAAATAGTAAACACTTTCACTCCATAATCATAGTTTATGATCCTCAAATTAATGAACCAATCATGTCAAGGATAAAAATCCAAGTCTTAAACATGTCATAGCCTTTGCATCTCGAAACATTGTCACACTAATCCACATTGATCCAAATATTATCACACTAGTTTTTCCTAAACATACAAAATACTAGTCTCTGATAAATCAATCATAAATAACTCAAATCTCACTACGAACCTCTATAACTTTACATAGATCAAGTATATACATGTCTCAACACATTTGTATCTTTGCATCATTATATCTTCAACACAATAGTCATACCACTACAATCATTCCACTAAACATTCCTACGACATCTCTACAACACTATCACAATAAAGAAATATTTTGACATCAATGATAACACATCTGTCAAATATGTGATAGTGATCTCTAAGGCACATATTTGCACAATATCCCAACAATCTCCCCCTTTGGCATTGATGGAACCATATGATGTGAAAAACTAAATCAATGCACAAAGAAACCATATCAATAATACTACCAACAATATCCATAATATATCTTTCAAAGTCTCTCTAAAAAATCATCTACATCATAGAATAATATCTCCCTCTTAGTTTTACATAGTTTTTCACATGACTATCTCTATCCCTTTGAAATCAATGACAAAGCCACATATATGAACTAAGTTAAAGAAGCCAAAAATAATTGAATATCTCTCCCAAAACTGAATAATACACCTCATAAGACTAACTACTCCCCCTAAGTAGCAACCACTAAAGCCATCAATCTAGATGAAAAGTAGTCTCTGTAATAGCACTGGACTGATGCATCTTGATGCATCTCTATCTATGATCAGGAGGGGAAATTAACCCAAACTTACCTCAGAGGTACTCAAAATTATCCTTTTCCAAGGGCTTCGTGAAGATATCTACAATATGCTCTTTATTAGACACTAATTCCATCTCGACTTCTTTTTCAATAACTTTATCCTTCAAGAAATGACACTTAATGGATATATGCTATTTTTTTTAATGCAACACGTGATTCTTTGAAATATTGATTGCACTTGAGTTATCACAAAAAATAGCAATAGGATAATTGATACTTACTTTGATATCTTTCAAAATTTATTTCATCCATGTCACTTGTGTGTAATTAATAGGTGCAACAACTTTTCAACTTTAGTCGTAGATTGAGAAACACAATTTTGTTTTTTTGTTGCCCATGCAACTAACCTCTTTCTCAAGAAGAATGCACCACTACTTGTACTCTTTATATCATCTACATTACCTTCCTAATCAGCATTGGTGAAGGAACTTAACATGAAATCATCATCTCTAGGATACCATAAACCATAGACAAGTATCCCTTTCAAATATCTGAAGGTTCTTTTCACTGCAACAACATGTGATTCCTTAGGATATGAATGAAATCTAGCAACAATACAAACTGCATTCATAATATCAAGCCTATTTTGTGTCAAGTATAACAATCCACTAATCATTGATCTAAATCTAGTTCGATTTGCACTAGGTGAATCATTAGTTTTAGTCAAGTTGCAACTAGTCACCATAGGGGGACCAATAGGTTTGGAGTCATCCATTCCAAACTTCTTCAACAATTCTTTTACATACTTAGACTGAGACATAAAAATTCCCTTTTTTGATTGAGTAACTTGTAAACCAAGAAAAAATATCATCTCATTGGTCATATACATCTCAAATTCATTCTACATCTCATTAGCGAATTCCTTACTCAACTTGTCATCACCACCAAAAATGATATCATCAATAAAGATTTCAACAATTAATATATTTTCTTGATCAACTTTAAAATACAAATTATTGTCGGTAATACCTTTGTTGAAACCAAGTTTAAGAAGATACTTATCTAATCTTAAATTACCATGCTCTAGGGGCTTGTTTAAATCCATACAGTTCTTTCTTCAATCGATAGACCATGTATTTCTGATCAATCAAAATAAATCCATGAGGATTCTCAACATAAACTTCCTCTTCCAACTCACCATTCAAAAATGTGGACTTGACATCCATTTGATATACTTTGAGATCTTTGTAAGTAGCATATGCAAGAAATAATCTATAAGCTTCAATTCTAGCAGCAGGAGAAAAAGTCTCCTCAAAATATATACCTTCCACTTTTGAGTACTCTTTGAAAACAAGTCTATCTTTGTTCCTTACAACTTCACCATCTTCATTCATCTTGTTTCTGAACACCCATTTAGTATCGATTACATTCTTGTTCAAAGGTTTGGGAAAAAGAATCCATGTCTTATTTTTCTCAATCCAATCCATCTATTCTTCCATATCATTTACCAAACAAATATATTCTCTATTTTTTGCTAACCTCCTAGCTAGAATACCTTTGTTTCTATCATTTTTTATCTGATTATCAGAAAAACTCAATCTTACATACCTCATAATCTTAGGATTTGCATGAATACCTAATTCTTAATCTTCTGCATCATTCACTAGTTCATCCTCATCATCATCATGAATTCTAGGAACAATCTACAAATAGTTTTGTGATGGAGTTTTTGTTCCCTAATTTGTACTAATATCCTTATCATCTTAATCATACTCACAAGATCTGGCTTGTCTCTGATTACTTTCATCAACTCTAACATTAGAACTCTCAACAAATTTTCTCAGTATCTTGTTATAACATTTGTATGCTTTACTTTTAGTAGAATAACCAAGAAAGATACCTTCATCACTCCTAAGCTCAAACTTACCTAAATCTTCATCTCTCTTGATATATCATTTTCTTTCAATTTTTTTTAGGTATTTCATAGTAGGAGTATTACCATACCAAAGCTCATAAGGGGTCTTACCAGTTCCATGCTTGATTTGTACCCAATTTAATGTGTATACTTCAATCCTAATTATCTCTCTCCAATAGATTTGTGGAACATTCCCTTCAATCATCATAGTCCTAGAAGTATCTAGGATAGTTTGGTTTCTTCTCTCTATAGCACCATTCTATTGTAGAGTCCTCATAGCATATTTTTGCCTTCTTATTCCATGATCTTCACAAAAAGCATTAAATTCACCATATGTAAATTCACCACCATGATCAGATCTCATACATTTCACTTCAAACCTATTTCTATCTCAACCGTGGCCTTAAATATTTTGAACTTGTGAAATGCTTCAGATTTTTCCTTTAGAAAAGTAACCCACATCATTATTGAGTAGTCATCAACAAATAGTATCAAATACCTCTCACCATAATAACTCTTAGTTCTATATGGACCACATAAATTAATATGCACAAGATCTAACAAACCTTTTGAAGATTATGTTTTTCTCTTAAATGTAGATCTAGTTCTCTTACCCATCTGATATTCCTTACACATAGCAGTAGTAGGTTTCATCAATTTAGGTAGATCTCTAACTCCTCTAGTAGAACCTATCTTCACAATATTATCAAAATTTACATGACACAACCTCTTATTCCATAACCAACTTTCATTAATGTGAACAATCAAACATATTATTTCAGCACTAGTATTCAAATGAAAAATATTACCTTTAGTCTTTGTTCCTGATGCAATTTCAGTGCCTGAACTTCCAATGATTTTTCACTTTCCATCCTTGAATCATAGATCATATCCATTGTCGACTAGTTTTCCAACTCAAAAGATTATGCTTTAGTCCTTTAACATATAAGACATCATCAATATTTTGTATCAGATAAGGCACTTAGCAAGGCTTCCTTAGCTTTGATGTTGTACTCAAATTTATTCTTCTCATCGACACTAGCAGTAGAAAGATCTATAGGAGGATTATAATAATTCTTAGTGATATTCCAATAGTATTCTCCAATGCATCTCAAATGAGTCTTCATCTAACCTTTCCATATTGTGTAGTTTGTTCCTTCAAATCTAGGACTACCCTTCTTGAAAGCTACCATCTTGGATCTCCTCAAGCAATTAGGCTTCCCAAAGAGGACTTATCTCTAATAACAATTCTTAGAATCAAGGCAATACACAACTTAGATAGAGGTGGTGAATCAGTTGTGTCCAAAAACTAAAACCTTATGCAAACTTAAACCTTCAATCTCAGATCTAAACGTAAAGCATGAAAGCACTGATCCATAAAACAAATGAACACATAACACCAATATTTTTTTTGTGGAAAGCTTATTAGGGGAAAAACCACAATGGGGATCAAACCCACTAGATTATGTACTTGGTTAAAAGCACTATACCCTATTAGGAGTTTTACAAAGGGGAATGCACATGCATTCATATACACTACCTAGAGATCACTACTCAAATACAACCAAGGGGAAAAACCCTAAGAATTACAACAATGGCTACAACCCTGAATGAACTACAATCCACTATGGAAAATAATCCACTTATTTATGAACTAACTGATAGTATCTCCAATATGCCAATACAACTTAGATGAAGTACAAAAATATTTGTGTCGATTTCTTATTCCACTCGTACATCTTTACATAGTCATCAATACACTATCCTCACACACACTCACCTTTGCACTTACAAATGATTACATCTTTTTATACATTTTATCAACCTTGTAAAGATAAACAAGGTTAGCTCAACCTAAAACACCTAAATACAAAATATTAAATATTAAATCATTACAACTCAAATTAAAATGTGATTCAATGAATGTCAGCTAAGATAGAAATGATCCATAATAACATCCTCAAACATGTAATATCTCCATAAATCGCATCATGATCCTTCACAACATTTTACACCAACCATGTCGACCAAGAACAATAAGAACACCAACATGCCACAAGAAAATTATCCAAGTTGATCACACCAATGAATGAAATCCATAAACATGAATGGAACATGATCACAATACAATCAACATTAAATAACTTGGAAACACCAGCAACACCTCTATCTTAGAATTCATAATCATATTTGCATTGTATACCAAGAACAATAAACTGTAAACATTGTCACTCCAAAAACATAGGTTGTGATCCTCAAATTGATGAACCAATCATGTCAAGGACATAAATCCAAGTCCTAAACATTCCATAGCCTTCACATCTTGAAACACATTCACATTGATCCACACTGATCTAAATACTATCGCACTATCTTTTCCTAAACATCCAAAATACTTGTCTCTGATAAATCAACCATAACTAACTCAAATCTCATTGTGAACCTCTGTAACTTGACATAGATCAAGTACATACACATATCAAAACCTATGTAGATTCACATTATCATATCTTTAATACAATATTCATACCAGTCCAATCCTTCCATTGAACATTCATGCAACATCTCTACAACACTGTCACAATAAAGAAATATGTTTACTAACGTTTCTTGTATGGTGGATTCCTTGTGTTTTCTTGTTTTAATATGTTCCCCATGTGATGTGCTTCTTGTTATATGTTTTTTTTATATTTCTTTAGATGACCCTTGTTGCTCTATTGGGGCAAGGTGATGAAGGAATCGACCTATTGTGACATTACTCTATTTGTATCTTATTTATTCTATATGTTGTTACATGTATATTTGTGCATGTGCCATTATTGGTAAATGTGTCATGGTGTTGTCTGATTGGGGATGATGCAAAATAGAAGATATCTATTCTTTTTGGTCTTTGTAATTCCAGCACAAAAAGACTCTTCTTCATAACTCTTATGTGGCATTCTTCCATTGTGCTTGTAGTTCTGCTACCTTTGGGGAATGATGACAGTTCATTTTGATATAATTATGATATACATGAGTTATCAAATGATTATACTAACCCCTGAGTTAGTAGATCCTTTTTGTTCTCTCTTTTGTCATATGTACATTTCCCTTTGTTTGTCCTTTCTTGGGGTCATCTCATAGTGGAAACATTTCTTGTGAGTGCATGTATGCCATATTAAAGCTATTGCTCTTGTTAAGGTGTTTACAATTTCTTTAACATGGGGGCATACACACCACTCATTATTTCACATTTTTCACACACATGGAATGATTCAATGCAATCTCACTTTTTTAGATGGATAAAGAGACAATTATTTCCTTACATTCATCTTTTCATTATCATGCCCTTGTGCATTATTTAGTAGACCCCTTAATAGAGATAATGTTTCCCTTAAGGAATGATTCTTCTTTCATAGATCCCTTTGGAGACAATGCTTTCCTTAGTATTGATCACCTTTTCAAGACCCCTTAATAGAGACAATTCTTTCCTTTGGGGCTGATCCCTTTGTTTTGATGGGTTGACTAGCATAACACATCTTACTAGACTATTGATGCCATCTTTTGTAGTAGTGCTTTCTTTCCCTTTGCACAATCCATAGTAAGGAAATACCTTACTAGGGTAGTGGTTGTGCCCCTCTTTCTCTCTTTTGAGTGATGCCTCTTTTATCTTGGTTTTGTATATGATGAGGACTTAAGTCACTTGGGGGCTTGATGTTTCTATGTATCCTTGACCTGGATAAGATTGTTCTTATGCATTGATATACTTTACCATGAGCATGAGCTTGTCTCATACTCCTGATAAAGTGGGGGATAAATGTACCATCCTAAAAAGTTAGCATCCATAATTGGATTCTCTATTAGGCCCCGTTTTGGTGATTTTGAGGTATGATGTCCATTATGCTTGATCCTGACAACTTGATTCCTCTTTTTCTACTTCTTTTCCACCATCTTGAAACCCAAATCAAATATGGGATCAAAATCCTATGTATATAATAGCTCAATTGTTATGTGCCCAAGTGCAAAATGGCTTAGTCATTTTGTTCTTGAGGTTTTTGGCCCAAATTTGGCTCAACGCCCTATGTTAGGGTGTTAGTAGGAAAATAGATCTCATGGTCAACTTTGATTATTTTTAAATCCCAACATTATGGATGAAGTATATAAACACCCTATCTCTCCTCATTTGATATACTTTCATGATCTATGATTTTGCAATCAAGTTTTCAAGAGCAATCAAGATAAATTTAGCAGTTGGATCCAAGATTCAAAGGAAAGCATCCAAGATATAGTTTGTCTGATTCATTCAAATCAATTCCAAGGAAATATTCTCCATTGAATCAAATTTCTCTCCCATGATGGCTAAGAAGAGGAATTCTCAATCAAGCAAGAAGATCCTTATGCATTCATCTCTCCTTCATTGCAAGAGATTATCAAACATATCTACATTAAATATCTAAGAGTGGCATTCATTGATCCATGCATTTGTGAGGGAATCCTTGACTTCTATTATAAAAATCAAGGTCAACTCCTTGATTCCAATAACATTCAAGCATCTTCATGGATATGAGTGATTCAACAATTCATCCATGAGGGTTTATGCAAGGTGAAAAAAATATTTACATATTTAGATAGTTTTCTTTATGCAATTTCCTTTAATTTTCAAGGTTGATTCCTAAATGAGGTTTTGACTAAGGAAAACCCCTTTACCCAACCTTTTCCCCATTTTTTTGTGTGTAGGAACAGGCTACGGAGCTGTCAAAACTTCTTTGGGTAGATCGAGAATAGTTAGAGCATCCTTGAAAGTTTCAGACACAAATATAGGGTATAGAATGACTCATCCATTATATACCTAGGTATAGATCAACTTAGCTACTATATACCCTCCATAACAAGTTCAGATTTAACTAGAATATATGTTTCAGCCTCGAGATCTCAGAATAGTGATTGCAAGTATTTTCAGAATTCTATCTATTATTTAGATCTAAAGTAGCATATTTCATGTTTTGATTCTAGATGCATCTAAATCTTTCATAATCTTCATTTATGTCATTATTATCATTTTCCTTTTCAAAATTAAATAATTACTGAAGGATCACTATCCCATTCAACGCTCAAGTCACTACTTGAGCCTATTGGGACATCTTCCTTTTGAATGTGCAATCTTTAAAAGGAGAGGCGTGATCTACCCCCTTTGCATTTCTTTCCTTTTCATATTTTACAGAGTTTGTCTTTGATTTAGACCACTTTCTTGTGAAGATATTGTTGTGCATATATTTATTTTCCTTTATGCTTTGATGGACAACTTTGCACATGCTGTTAAAAATCTATAAACTATGGTTTATGCCTGGCAATTGCATTCTTCTTGAAATATTTTGTTTTGTCTTTGTTACAAATCTTTTGTGTGTTTCTTGCAATCATTGAAATTTATGAGTTGACCCTCTTTTGCAACATTCTTTCAAATATTTCATGTCTTGTTATGCTACATATATAAAAGGACATTCATGCACTCTAAGTTGTCTATAATGGAATTTCATTTTTCTTATTTGTCTGATAATTGGTTAAACCTAGATTCATTTGAACATTTTTGTAGTGTTTTCAATTCATCTGTATGTGACATGTGATTCAATGATTAGTAAGGTCTTTCAATCTGTAAATCTTCTCCACCAACATTTTACTTGCGACATCTTGTTAAATAGTCTATATACTTGATTTGTGTTTCCCCTTTCATAATAATAGTTCTGGTTAAACAAGCTCTCGTACTAGGTATAACCACATCCTTATCCCCGTTAATATTATTTCATTATATATTTAGCTCATTAAATATATGTTAGAACATCTAGTAATCAAAGAGAAAGGACATGTATAAGATTAAAGGCTTGATCTTGACTAGTATCTTAGTCTTTTTTTATAAGTATTCATATTTTAAGAATAATCTTCTAATCATGATAATGATACCTAGACTTTTTTTAAGGATACCTTGAATAATTTATTAGGTTTTATCAATCTAATGAATTGAGGAATCTTTTCATTTTGTGCATGATTAATGAAAAGATATAAGTAGCTTTATCCAAATTCATATTAGGGAGATTGGACAAAGTGCATAAATTGTTGATAGCCATTTTCATAAGTGAAGTCTTTTAGAAGAGTTAAACCCAAGGATATAGATTGAGGTGGTGAATTACATTGTCTTTATAGATCTAATTATGGATACAATGTCGGATACCCAAATCATAATATATTGACTTATGCCTATTAGTAAATGGTGATACATTATGACTCATATAAATTTATAAGAAATTCTTGATCTTAAAATAAACTTAATGCATTATTACTCAACTAACAAACATACATTGTGTTGACAATAAACTAAAAAGAACAATTTATAATGTAGTCAAGATTGGGGGGTCGTATCAAACTACCTAATCTTGCAGCCTTAACATATTATCAAAATCATGATATGAACAAAATAATTTTATTGAAACTCTCATATGCACATTCATATAACAAAATACTTCAAGAACAATTACATCTATTGAGATTTTCAACGAGAAACATAATTCAAAAATTTTACAAGAGTTTTTGGCACATCATGCCTTCAAATCCTCTTGCCTTCCACTTTCTTGGCTACACTCCTTTTTGTAAATCCAATTTTTATCTTCATCCTAATGCTTTCATGGCTGCCTTAAATAGCTTCAACACATCTAAAAATTCATTCTTCTTTTTCATCTATTCTTATCCTCTTGGCAAACCAATTGTCAACACTCTTCCTTGTGTAATTCTTTGGAGCAACCTACAAGTCTTCTCTCCAAAATTGTTGTTGTTGATTGTTGCTTCTTAACATAATAAAAGACTGCATTTATAGATATTAAATCCATTGGGAAACATCACAAAGAGGGACACAAATCTATCATTTCATTCCCCTTCAATTGTCTTTTGAAATTCCTATGAAAATGCTTGAAATTCCTCATTAAATGCATCCAAATATGAAACTCAAGGGTGCTAAAATTGAAGAGTACATTAATTATTTTTCTCAAAATTCACTAGTTTTTCCTTCCTTTTTGTCACCCGAATTGAAAGAATAAGACAAGAATGAAATACCAAAGGTTACTTTATTTATAGAAATATATAAAAATCCAAAAGATGCTATTGAATCCAAACTTACACCAATAACTCAAAATTAAACATGATTTTTTTTTTTTGGTGATGCAGGATTGCTTGTGACCTCGGATGCTCTTGCATCAATTTACTCCAATAATAGTAAACATGATTGGTATCAAGATGACATGACCTTATACTCTTTTATAATAATGAATATTGATTATTGTTAAAAAAAAGAATTGTGTAAGAACCACTTGATTACTTTCTTATGTAATGATTATGGAAGGGGTCTTTGACTTATGTGTCAAATTTAGGATTGTTTCAATTAGAAAGGCAAGACCTATGTATGTAATAACATACACATATATTTATTGATAAAACAATTATATATGTCTAGTTAGAAAAAAATGAAAATGGTCTTTTTCTCAAAATATTAAATATTGTATTTGTAATTATTGAAGAAACCAAAATTGTTCAAGTTATTAAATAAATAAAAATAGAGATATTATGGGTTGTGACATGGCTTCATCTATGAATTGATTATTATGCATGTGGATTTTCTAACCTCTATCTTCTATTAAGACAATGCAATATTTGCAGTTAAGTTGACAAGTTCTCCCTCCTTGAATATTATTTCCCTCAAGCAAGTCAAGGTTGGGTCATCTAAGATGTTAACTGACTCCCAATCTAAATTTGTGGCACACATGATGTAGAAATATCACAACCACTACTTCAAATTAGATAATTCATTTATGCCTATTAAAAGAAATTATTATATAGAATAAAGTGAACCTAGAGAAATTCTTGAAGAAGAGCAACATTTTCTCCATTTGAACCTACAATTACTACTTAAAATAACAAAAATAGTGTGGAGTAAACACACAACATGAGGATCACCCACATGGACACATTGAGAGCTTGAAAATGCAAGCTAGGTTAGAGTTAACCATGGTGGCAAGTTTGTAAACATAGATCAAAGAAGAATGAAGATAATTTCAATTTTTATTTTTTATTTTTATGATTTTAATTTGGGCTAGTAGTTTTATACATATAGTAATTTATTTTTTATTAATGTTATGTGAGAGGAAGCATTGAGGAGGTTAATAGAGTTGCCACCTCTAAGAAATGATGTAGATTTAGTTCATTAGATTGAAAAAGGTTTTCTTTCATTTGTTGACAATTATTTCATTTTTTATTATTGTTAGGGTTCACTTAAAGTTATGCTTAATGTTAAGTTTAGGATTTAATTAATATAAGGGTTGTAATATGATTCAATTACAACTAAGATATAAGACAAATGTTTTAAAGAAAAAAAGGTTGAATTAGGATAAGGATTGGAGTTAGGGTTTAATTAAGCTTAGGATAAGAAGTTTCTAAAACCAAGTTCAAAAAATCTAAGTTCTTTATATCTTTAATTGCAAGAAGTACAACTTTGATTATTTTGTATGTATTTCGTTAGAATGAGAGAGTATGATGAATATGTAGATCATATGATCTATTTTTTTGTTTTGTTTTGTTGATACTAAAATCTTATCTTTTTAATACTTCAATTTTTTAAGGACTTATATATATTTAAAAATGTATTTTTAATTAAAATAATTCTATACACTAAAAAGTGACCTCATTAATTAATTAAATATTTATTATTTAATTAAATATTGACTTGATGAATTAATTAAATATTTATTATTTAATTAATATGTATTCCTCTATTTATTAAATAAATTATTCAATTTATTTAATAGATTCACTATAGTCTAATTCTTTATCCTAAGTCTTCTAAATAGTCTATTAAAGTGATTAAATCAATTACACAATCACCTAAATATGACTAAGTCCCCTAGTCCACTTCATCTACCTAGTCACCTGACACATCACCTTGGCTAAGATAAATAATTATTATTAATTATTTATTAATCATTATCCTCACCCACACGTGCCATATCTTTAAGGGCTATGTGGCCTTATAAGACTTGGTCTCATGACCACATGTCTTCTCTCAAACCAAGTCAAGAGACAATCCCTATTCCTAAGGGGCTTCTCAAGCCACCTCTAAGGGTCAAAGTTGACTCATAGGACACTTGTACAAAGAGTCCTCATGAGGAAGAAGTCCTTCCCTCTTCCTCTCTTTGGTCTTTGTGAGACACTTGACATGTGTCTTTCCCTTCCACCTTCTTCTCTTCCATGTCAATGTGAGAGGAACATCATCCCTATTCTACCTCTCACATTCCAACTACATCCCCCTTTCTCTCAACTCCTTCAACCAAGTCAATCCTAGCCCTGGGATCTTTGACCTTTCATTCTCCACCGTAGGATTGTGCCACCTAGGCTTGGATCCTCCAAAACTCTATAAAAGGAGCCTCATTTTCCCTTTGTGAGCTAATAGCTAATAGTGAATAGGCAATCAAGCATTCAAACAATAAAGCATTTTAGAGATCAAGAACATTCAAAAGAATTCAAGAATCCAAGTTATCCTCATATCACTTCCATTTCATCCATTAGTTTTGCATAATCAAGCTTAGGCCATTTTGTACTCATTCATACAAATCTCCACACTTTGGTGACATCTTGGGCAAGGAGCTTCAAATTGTAAATCTGAGAGCTCACCATCTTCAAGAAATCAAAGCTAGGAGAGCAATGGAGACAAGCTACATGGTAGGTGAAGGTAAAATATTATTTTAGCTTCATTTTAATTGTATTCTTCATTGTAGTTTGCTAATTAGTTTGATTTATTAATCTTAGAATAGTTAATATATCATTTAGAATAGTTTTCACCTAATTTTGCATACATTTTTTGTGCCCACCGTGGGGCCATCCCCACGTTTTTAACATTTTTTTTGCAGTTTTCTGTGTGCAAATTTTTCCAGGTTGTTTCTGTGCATATATCCACGATTCCTGTGCATCCATCAGTTTCTACTGCACATACATTTATGCTACCACAGTTGTCATTTTCTCTGTCTTTTCAACTTTCTGGCCAAAACCTGTGCATTTTTCTGATTGTTCTGCATTTTCATCAAATCCTGTTGTGCATACATAATTCTTGCGCATATACACCATCGCACTGTGCATATGTTTCATTATGTTTCGCATACACAATTTTTGCACATTTGTTCTTATCTGTTGCCCATTTGTGCTCTGTTTCTGCACATTCATTTTTCCAGTTTCTAAATTTCATTTTCCTAGTCATTTTGGTTTTAGCTAACCATTATAACAAGTGTCTATTCACTCTGGTAGTTTTTAGGTAGTTTTGCAGGATGATATTTTGAAGGCCCCATTGCTAAATTTCTAACAATTTGTTTGCAGGTTTCTTAAGGGGTTTGCAAAAGAAACAATAATCTTCTTTGGGCTTTAAAATACGACATGTTTTTTAATTTTGTGTGTCTTCTTTAGCATAGTCAATTGTCTATTATGTTTTTCTTTATAGCTATCTATAATCCCAAAATTATAACAATGTATCCTCTCCCCTCGCCATTCGTGGATCTTGGGTGTAAGAGAAATTGTTATAATTTTTAGAGGGTGGTCTTTGGTGGGAAAAGAGGTACTCACCCCAAGAAATGACCCAAATGGTAACAAGATAAAGCCAAGCCCTTCCAAACCAGTATATAAAAAATGCTAGTGTGATTAGTCTCACATTAGACAGGTGTGAATTTGTTGTGGCAACCAAAATCTCCTCCAGTACCCCAGTGGTGCATTAAAGTCCTACATTGTAGAGGTGAAAGTCTTGCTTTGAAAGGATTGGGAGAGCCCCCTTAATTGGGAAAATGACTTGATCACAACCACCTGAATGGATTTCCTTACTAAAAACCTTTGTGTAGTGGCCAAAAACCTTCTATTTGCTGGCTCAAGGGGTCACCCAAGCCCGTGAAGACACCCCACATTACTCACAGTTCATAGTAGAGATAGCAGTTCTTTGGGAAGTAATGACCCATTGAATTAAAAACTTGGTGTGCCTGAGAAGTGAGTGCACTATAAGGAGGAGCTTGTGCCTCCAAGTTCCTAGGCTGTCTGCTATGGATTTGCGTGGCTGGATTTTATTATCCTAGTGGGGATTCAGCAAATACTGTCATTGCCAACCTTAGGATTGTAAGCATGTTTGTGCATTCATACTAGATTAATTTAGACTAAATCATTTCTATCTTACATGTGTGTGTTTATGCATTTTACTTTTCCAAAACCCAAATCATCAGAAAAACCAAAAATTTCAAATCTTCAAGCCGAAATCAATCAAAAATAAAAACCTGCACATTTGTTCAATCCTGCTGTGTATCTGTTAAACTATGTTGTGCTTCTATTACTGCTTTCACGCATCGGTCTATAAATTATGCACATTTTTTACATTATGTTACGCATTTATTCAATCTTGTTGCACATATATTCAACTATCCTACAGGTTTGTTGGTGCGCATTTACAACAGAGAGCACTTTTGGAGACCTTGAAAAATTCACCAATACTTTTTCGAATACCCATTTTGGTCTTTAGCATGATTCTGGAAAAACATTTGATCCGTACAGACCTCAGATCTTTAGTTTGACCACTTTCATTATTTTTCATCATCTTTTCTTCATCAAAAGTCATCAAATCATTTCTTCCAATCTTTAAAATTCCCAATTCAGTGTTGAAACATCACCTTATCTATCATATTTTGATCTCTGTGAGTTTCTCATATCTAGATATATCATCCTCAATCAACAAACTTACTTAGGTTACTATCTCTTGGTTTTATGTCATATCATAGTGAGATCCATACCTCCTATTGACTTAGATTTTATCAAGTTATCTTATCCATTTTCAACACTTTTCAATCTCTTTTTCACCTCTTTTCTATCAAACATTTTTCACATCTTTTCATCAAAAATCTTCCATCCCAACATCATCTTTCACATTTTTATGGTTCAAACTCGATCTCAAAAACTCAAACAAACCACTAATCTAGAATTTGTAGACAAGATGGATGGAAACAAAGAAAATGAGGAAAATCCTTGCTCTGGAATTCCTAGGAAAACTTCACTTTTTACATCAGATGAGGAACCCACAGATCAAGAACTTAGGGATGCTACACAAGATCCTCAATTTTATAATGTCATGGAAAGACTCCTAGACATGGATAGAGAGAGGTATTTCCTCATGCTTTCTCAACAAGGAGCCAAACTACCAAGTGATTTTGATGTTTCCCATCTTAGAGAACCACCTATCACAAACAATTAAGAAATCCCTAGTAGTTATCAAGAGACACATACTCATGGAGCAAAGGAAACCAATCAGCAATCCAATGCTTCTCAAAACAATCAATAAAACAATGCTTCCCAAAACAATCAGCAATCCAATGCTTCTCAAAATACTCAATAACATAGTGTTTCCCAAAACACTCAAGGACACACATTATCTTTGGATCCCATTCTACAACAAATCTAGATGCTTCAACAACAAATCCGTGACATCCAAACTAGATCATCAACTAAGAAGTATTCCTTGGATGATATATGTCCTTATCCTTTTGATAAAAAATTAGTAATGATTCCATTCCCTCCTCATTTTGAATATACATTTCATTTGGCAGGTCATGTCCCTAGACTGGAGAGATGGGTAGAGACATTGGAGAGGGAGAATGTTGTGATTAGGCGTGAGTGAGACATTTCCATAGAGCAACTAGGGGAGTCTGTGGCACTATTAGATGAGCTGTAGAGGATAGAGGACTTGGGACCTCATGGAGAGTCTTTGTGAGATGGTATGGGCCAGGAAGGGCATCTCCTATTGGCGGGATGCATACAGACAAGTCATACCTAGTGATCAGTGAATTGGGAGTTTTAGAGAGAGCTCTTTTGCAGTCAAGAAAACTATGTATGAGAGGCAGGGACTGACCGGTAGTGGAGGGATATCATCACATCCTCCTAGAGCACCTACTGTAATACCCCAAAAATGGGCTATAGGTTCATTAACCTCCTATATCAACACATCGAACGAAATCGATATCAAAGTCCTAACCTAAGGCACATCGGCACATTATCGAATCTTAATTGATTATCCAAAATTCTGCATCGGGGAATATTCCTTATTCATATTTATCCTAATTATCTTTAATTTAATGATTATTTGGCGATAAATCCTATTTATCCTAAAGTTTGATTAACTGAATATTCTGAATATTTAATTAATTAGATTTAATACTACCACTTAATTATTTAATTAGATTTAATTATAGTTATTCCTAAATTATATTATTTAAATTTTAACAATAAATCAAATATCCTATGACTAATTGATTAAATTCTTATTTAATTAATTAATGTCAATTCTCAAATTTAATAATATAGCTTTTGAATAAAAGTTTGATTTAATAATTGATTAACCCATAAATCAATTATTTTATTTTTAAAATCAGTTAAGTTGAGGATAAATCACTTTATTTATTTAATTAATTCATAATTAATTATGCACATCCAAAAAGCAATTGAACTTTAAATCAAAAAATCAATTCAAGTTGTTTTAAAAATAAACTCAACTCTCTTTTGAGTTGAAAGTTGATCTCAACTTGTGATTTAAATTAAAAAGTTGATTTGCATGATTTTGTGAGTTAATCTATCTCTAAATTCTTGATAACTCAAAAATCAACCTGAGTTTATCAAGAGTGATTTATGGCTTTTTCCATGCACCTCCAAAGTCCTGGATTTCTATAAATTAAGGCCTTGGTTCTTCATTTTGGATCATCCATGAATTGCATCCTCACGCTGGCGAATTGGTGATCGAAGAATCAATCTTTGCAAATCAAAGTTGTTGTGAGATTTTCATTGTTTTTGAGCATTCATATCATTTAGCATATCATTATTAGATTAATTGCATGTCATATCAGTTTCTTATATAGAATAGATTCATATCAGTTTATTTTAGCTTATTGCATAGAAAATCCAAAAATATAGATTAATTTGCATTCATCTCATATCTAGATTCTACATTCAAATCCTTCATTTAGGTGTCGTCAAGGTCACTGATCTCGGTCCAATCTGAAAATATCATACTCGCACCTACTAGAAGGCAGTAAATCACCTGGTTAGATTAGTTTCCATTTCACTACATGATTTTGATTTTAGCTAACCTCTAATGTTTTATTGAAGTGTTGTGTCTACAGCTAGGTACAAAATTCACCCACACATTTCTGGCACCCACCATGGGGCCCTAAAATAGGTTTCCATTCCAATTCTATCAATTTCTATCTATTTCTTGTCATTTTCTGATCAAAACTATGATTTTTATTTTCTGTCCATACATTTTCATACGACTTTTGTCAGAAAGTCATTTCGGGAGGTGCCCACTGTCGTACGATAGGTTCAAATTTTGAGGATTGTATTAGAGTGTACACATTATCGTTTGAAAGCCCAATTGTCATATGAACAGGTACCTATAGTCGTATGAGTTTTTGGACAGTCGTCTGGTAGGTAACCCAATGTCATATGAGTTTTGACTCCAGATTCAATTGTCATTTCATATTTTCTGGCAGTTTTCCAGATTTGGACTAACAGCTAACATTAACAATTGAAATCTTTTGTTTCTGATTGGTATTTGTTGGTTCTAATTGGGAAAAGCATGAGAACTGCTAAAAATAGGTAAGAATCTACTAAGCATGTTGTGAGGAATTCAAGTAATCTTCTCAGCTGATAACATTTCGATTTGGACTAAAACAAACTCTCGCGTGTCAAGCTTGTGTGACCTTTATTGCTTTCATATCACAGATTTCATTTTGGGCTATAAAATGAACGTAGATTTGATTTCTGCATATCTGTTACACATAGTAAATAGGCCCTATGAACACTATTTGTGGTTCTTGAGAGAGTGGGTTTCTAGCGAAGCTCTTCTCAACGAGAGAACCCTTATAGGTAGGGAGGTTACTGAGAGCGTCTCATGTTCTACTAGATTTGTGCATCTTCAACTTCTGATTGATACATTCTCTCTCCAGAGAGGTTAATAGATCATAAGTGGTTGACATCATAGATCTTTGTGAGATAATCTTGGTCTTAGCATGTCAGATTAATCTGTCTGCTTTGTTTTGGTTAAAAGTGAAAAGGCTAGAGGACTATGCTCTACTCCCTTTTTGGGTAGTATCAGAAACTCAGCTCCTTGAATCTAGAACCAGTCTCCATGTGGTATCTTTTGTGAGTCACCTTTAGAGAGGGTTAATCATAGTGGACATTCCCTTAATTGGGTCAACCACGTGGATGGAACCTCAAGTGGTAATAGCCAATTTCACCATGGTAGCAGCAGCCGCTATATAAATGTCCTTGTGGAGGAAATCTTCACAGGTGTGATCTCTTGTTGGGCTGTCAGATCTCCCTAGCAGCTCCTGATTGATTAATTTCTCAGACTATGTCAAAACCCCGGTGTGCTTGGATTGGAGTTCACCCTCTTGAGATCACAAAAGTTGCAGAGTCAGACCATTACTACAAACCCTAGTGAGGCCAAATTTTCATTTTCTAGGAATATGTGCGTTATTGCAAAACTTTTTGGAACATACACTGTTAGCACTCCTAGGGATTAGCACATTTGGTCACTTGGCTGTTCATGCATAGGGTTGCTTTGTCCCCTATTCATTTTTTTTAGATGTGCTTGAAATCACTTACTTGTTATTTTGCGTGCCTATTTATCTATCTGGTTACTAAGAATGAATCAATCTGGTACAATCTTCAAATCTAGACAGACAATTTTGTGAACAATTTGAAACTGAAAACCTAAAAATTGCAAAATCTAATGTCAAACACCTTTCTGGAGTCAAAAGTCACTCATAAAGTCAGAAAGTCATGACTTTTGGCTATTGTCATTTCAGAACCCCCAGATTGTCGTATGATAGCTTGTATAGTGTCGTACGAGTTTTGCCACCAGTCAATAACAAAAGTCAAAAATATTGTTATCAACTGTCATGCGAGTTTTGCAATTGTCATATGAGCTTGTCAATTGTCATTTCATAGCCTACCCACTGTCGTACGAGCCTGTAGAAAATCATTTGAGAAAAGTCTAAAAAATTGTCAGAAAGTGTTAAAAACTGTTAGAGACCCAGCTTTTATAGCCTATTTCCAGAGTCTGTCAAGAAAATCACTGTGTCAAGAATAGAGAAGAAACTAGAATGAATCCAATCATTTTCCTAAAGTGACCTCTTGAGTTCGATTCAACCTTCTATTAATTGATTTGAATCTTTTTCATCTTGTGTCAAAACCTTGTCATAACTATCAATCTTCAATCCATCTTCAAAATGGATAAGTGTTGTGAACTTATGTCCGCTATCTTTTGGGCATCAACCTATACATCTACGGCATAGTATCCTTCATTTATGTCCAATCTTATCCTCAATCAATCAAACTTAGACAAGGTTGCGTCATTTGATCTTCTTGAATTAGATCTTTCTTCAGTTGTCTTCATCGTATTCTTTTGCTTCACCCAAGGTTAATGGTGGAGACTAGAGCTTTCTCTCACAAGAAATCAGGGGAGACATCTCATACCTTACCTTTGACCAGTATCCAAGGTCCAACTCTTGAGTAACTCTACAATTTTGGTCTTTACGAAGACGACGGTCTTGGCAATTTTTGATTGAAAACTAGTTACATACCCCCTCCGTCAACTCACAGAGGTAGTCAACAAACCCCTCCTTAATCTAATCCAGGGAGTCCTAAAACTCCTAACATGTCTCATGGAGGGACACATCATGGGTCCCAATGACATTAGTCTCAACATGGTATGGATCAAGAACCTACAACTGCTGAAATTGCTCAATATCAAAATGATGATAACTTCAAAAGAATGATGAAACATTTCTTGAAAGAAGATAGAGAAACATACTAGCTAAACTTCCTCCCAACTTTAATGTGGAAGATATCATTACACATGAGGAAGAAACTCCAATTTCAGCTATGATGAAACAAATGCATGCCATGCAAGAAAAACTTAACAAAATGGAAAAAGAAAAAAAACCTAAGGAGTTCTCCATGGAGGCCCTATGTCCTTTTCCATTCGATAAAGACTTGTATATGCCACCATTCCCTAAGAGGGTGGAAATGCTGAAATATGATAAGTATGATGGAAACTCTAATCCTCAAGATCATGTTAGAGAATTATGTACTCAATCTATGGAGTTCATGCACGAACTGACCTATCTAATGTGTCTTTTCCCCCGATCTCTGGGAGGGTCAGCCATTCATTGGTTCTCTAGGATGCCTCCTACAATTAAAACCTTTGAGGATTTGATCAAATTTTTCTATCAGAAATACTCCTACAACATCCAACATCCAGTCACCATGATTGATATTTACAATCTCAAACAATATCTAGGAGAACCATTCCTGACATTTCTCAAAAGATGGAGAAAAAAATTCTCTCTATATGCTAGGCCTATTCTAGAAACTAAGAAGCTGGAAATATTCGTCAACAATCTTGTTCCAAAAATCAACTACCCTTTACAAATGCAAAATCATACATCTTTTGATAAGATGGTAGACAATGCAACCAAAATTGAAAAAGTACTTGTGAAAAAAGGAGACGTCACACTTCAAAAGGACAAGTATGAATCTAGTTCTAAGGATAAGAACAAAAATTGGAACAAGAATAAGGGCATTGTCACATATGGCATTGTTGATAATCTCCATGCCCCATCTAAGGCACCTGCTTTCAATCTAACCATTGGTACCCAAGCCATCAAAGCTTCAGAACAAAAGGTGTCTGAATCATCTCAAAAGAAGCCAGAATACAAATCTTGGTTCGCTGATAATAAATGGAAGTTCACTCCTCTTGGAGAATCTTTGGAATTAGCTATGAGAACTCTACTAGCTAATAACATCATCTCTTTGCCTAAGATTTGACAATCTGATCCTAACCCTAAGCTGAAATGGTGGAGAGAGAATGAATTATGTGATTTCTATCAGGGTAAAGGTCACAAAACTAATAACTGCTTGCGCTTGAAGCATACCATTCAAGACAAGATTGATAATGGAGAAATCATGATTGATAATCCTAAAAGCAATAATGATCACACAACATTCACCGAACCATTTCTGAGGCATGGTCAAGGAGATTCATCTTTTGAGCCTAATGTGGGTGCTAAGGTCAATTATGCCTATCCTGGAAATAATACTGTTATCAATATGGTTGAACCAAGCCTATCTAAGCATTGCAATGTCATCACAATTGTAAGAAGAGATAGAGAAAATTAATTAGCTAACGCAGTTACTTGATCACAAGCTCAGGCACACCTACAAGGGCAAATCCCAAATCAGTCAAATGTCCCTAAGGTGCCTTTCAATCTATCTTCCACTTCTAAATAGAGGGCAACATCTAAATCTTCAAATCCTAAGGACACGAGACCTACTTCATACAGTATTTTCCAACAACTCCAACACACTAATGCAAAAATCTCCATGTTTGAGTTGCTTCGGATATCTCCATCTCATAGAGCCATCCTAGACAAAGCTCTACTCAAATCCAATGTTCCTGATAACCTTGATTTAGATAGATTCTAGGCTATGGTTGGTCATCTTATGTCTCCATAGTATATCTCCTTTTTAGAGGATGATGATAACTCCTTGATTCATCCTCATAACTAGCCCTTGCATATTGAAGTTTTGATCCAAAACCATCACGTCAAACGTGTGTTGATAGATGGGGGTACTAGTCTGAATATTTGTTCTTAAAGCTTGATCACACAATTGGGATTTTTAGAAATGGCCATTGATCCTAGAAAGAAAATAACTATCAAAGCATATGATGAAGAAGAAAGATCCTCCAAGGGAATAATTGTCCTTCCTATTAGAATAGGTCCTGTCATCAGAGATACTATATGTCAAGTTCTTGATATACCTTTGGCTTACAACATACTTCTAGGGAGACCCTGGATACATGAAATGAAAGCTATTCCTTCTACATACCATCAGTGTTTGAAATTTCCTTGTGACAGAGTAGAGGTAACCATTCCAGCTAATGTGTCAATGACTTGCAATACCTTGAAAGAAAATGTGGATAAACTTGTTCCTAATAATAGAGAATCTTCCATTAAGCAAACAGATGTAGCATCCACATCTAAGATGGAAGATATTTCAAAAGAGGTCAATATCAAAGAAAATGGTATGGGAGAATATACTGTAGAGCTAGTCTTGTCTTTGACATCTCTCCCTATCTCGCCTAAGTCTTATGGGCAAGCTCTAAAATAGTTCAAACCAGAATCTAAAGAACCTCTTGAGGCATATAAAGGAAAATTTGTTGTAGAGAAAGTACCTAAGCAAGAATTTGAATAAGATGAAGTTGTGCTTGCATGGCTCTACAAAGATGAACCTAAATCCCAAGTTGTTCAAGCTGATGACTCTAAAGTACTGAAGGTTCCTTCTAAGTTATTTGGCCCAGGGGATAAACTAGTAGCTAAAATGGGATATACAGGAAAAGGACCTCTAGGAATCCATGGTATGGGTCTTCTATCACCTCTTGAACATTGTGGTCGAGCTAACAAGAATACAACAGGTCTAGGATACATGAAGAAGCATTTCTATCTTAGCAAGAACTCCCTGCATATTTTAGAACAAATTGAGTCTTCCATAGAAAATCAACTAAAGGGGAAAACAATAGAACAATCTGATAGTGATGATTCCGACACCACTGATGAGCTCATTCCTTATGAGCATTTGCCTAAAGAAATAAAAGACCGTCTTGACATAGAAGATGATCCAATCAAAAGGATTAATGTAGTAGAAACACAAGAACCTACTATAGAGCAAGAGATAGTTGCACCACAAGAACCAGCTCATCTCGAAGACAATCAAATAGACAAAGAAGAAGGTGGTAGTTATTCTAAGATAGATTCCCATGAGTATGAATTCAAATCAGAATCTGAGGGTAACCCTTCTTGGGGTATTCATCCTGACTTTACTCATGTTCTTAGATTTCCTAGAGGCATAGATGAAGAATCTAATGACTATGAATGGGGAGCCATTCCAGAATAAGATGAGCTTATTATAGAGAAATATGTTGATGTTATTCACCAATATGCACCTAAACCCAATGTAATTCTAGAGCGAAATGATGAACTTACCGAGTTTGATCCACTGATGGTTGAAGTGGACTCCCATAATGACATTGAGCCTAGTCACGAATTGAATGTCTTAAGTTGTAATATCACCTTTGAACTCAAGCGTCGCGTTAGGACTGATGATGACATATCCATATCCATAAACACTCTCTCCCAATTTTTCACCACTTTGACTATCCAACATCCTGAACTTCTTGATCAAACCTCCACAAACCTGAGCCATGGTATTTATACCTTCTTGAATGACTATGCCCTTGCTTGCTACCTCAATCCAGTTGAGCCTATGAGGACTTCCATTAGCTAACTAAGTGTTAGCATGACAGAGTCATACATCAAGTATCTTAGTCCGAAAAATAAGAATAAGAATAAAAAGAAAAGGAGTTATGAGGTTGAAACCCACTTTGTGGCAGTCTTAGAACCTACAAAAGTAAAAATAAAAGACGTATCTGAAGGTGAAAACCTCTCTGAGGAACCTAAGGATGAGATATTTTATGTCCTTCCGAGTCATTTATAGGATAGATCTCCAGTTCTAATTGAGCCCACTAAATCTATCAACTTGGGAACAATAGAAGAACCACAATTGATCCATGTAGCACAATCTTTATCAGAGGAAGAAAAGAAAAAAATTACAACATTCCTAACAGAGAAGAAGATCAACTTCACATGGAAATATTTAGATATGATAGGGTTGGATCTTGATCTTATAATGCACCATTTATCTATAGCTCATGGAGTAAAACCAGGTAAACAAAAATTAAGAAAGATGCATCCTCATGTTGCACTCTTGGTAAAAGCTAAATTACATAAACTACTAAAAGCTGGATTCATCTGAGTTATTGATTATGCATAATGGATCTCTAATATTGTACCTTTTTTTAAACCAAATAAATCAATCAGAGTGTGCATAGACTTTAGAGATGTAAATAGAGCATGCCCTAAGGATGATTTTCCACTACCTAACATTGATATGATAGTGGACATGACTGCGGGCTTTGAGATGTATTCTTTAATGGATGGTTTTTCTGGATATAATCAAATAAAAATTGCTCCAGAGGATCAAGAGAAAATTGCTTTCACATGTGCATGGGGCACCTTCTATTGGAATGTCATGCCATTTGGACATAAGAATGCTGGTGCTACATATCAAAGAGCCATGACATCTATTTTTCATGACATGATGCATAGGACTATGGAGGATTATGTTGATGATAGTTTAGCAAAATCTATGATTAGAGATGAACATCTAAATGACTTAAGCAAGATACTAGACAAAATGGAAAAATTTAGTCTCAGACTAAATCCTAAGAAGTGTGCTTTTGGTGTCACTTCTGGAAAGCTCTTAGGATACATAGTCTCAAAGAAAGGCATTGAAGTTGATCCAGCTAAAGTAAAGGCTATCATGGAGATGCAACCTCCCAAGAACATCAGTCAAATGAAAACATTACAAGGGAGAGTTCAATCTATCAAATGCTTCATATCTCAGCTAGCAAACATATCACAGCCTTTTACAAAAACATTACATAAAGGTGTGACATTTGCATGGAATGATGAATGTGAGAACAAATTTAACCATATCAAGAAGTATCTATCAAATCCTCCTATCTTGATGCCTCCCATTCAAGGGAAGCCTTTGATCTTATATGTCTCCGCTATAGATACATCACTGGGGGCATTGCTTGCACAACATGATGAGAACAAAAAGGAAAGAGCTATATACTATATCAGTAGGACATTGGTGGCATACGAAAAGAATTATTCTATGATTGAGAAGGCTTGTCTAGCTATGATCTTTGCATCATAGAAACTAAGACATTACATGTTGGCACATACCACTCATTTGGTAGCTAAGATTGATCCACTAAAATACCTACTAAGCAAGGCTGCCCTCACGGGTAGATTAGCTAAATGGGTCATGCTCTTAAGTGAATTTGACATTGAATATGTTGAAAGAAAAGCTATAAAAGGATAGGTTATTGTTGATCAATTAGCAGATGCACCTATGATTGATGATACACCAATGCAAATGGAATTTCCAAATTCCTCTATCATGACTCTTTCTTCTAGAGAATGGCAATTATTCTTTGATGGCTCCTATACACAAAATGGATCAAGAGCAGGCATATTATTTATAACTCCTCAAGGATACTCCATACCTAAAGCATTTAGATTAAAGTTCCCTTGCACAAACAATATTGCAGAATGTGAAGCCCTTCTTAATGGCATGAAACTAGCAATTGGGTGGAGAGTGACAGAGATACACATTCATGGAAACTCTCAACTTGTTATCCATCAAGTCAATGATGTGTACCAAACTAAGGATGAAAAGCTTATTCCATACAAAATAATGGTAGATGATCTAAAGAAGTATTTTATATCTATCATGTTTGAGAAAATACCTAGAATAGAGAATAAGGCTGTCGATGTAATGGAAACACTATCTACTCTATTACAGCAACCTGAACATGAGCTACACTACGAGTTCCTGGTGGAAGCACTATCTTATCCTGCGTATGATTCCCCTGAAACCTGCATGATCTGCACTATTTTTGGTCATGATTCATCCCGATACAAAAACCTATTCTCCTATCTCCAAGACCAAATCATTCCCGATACCTTCAACTGCCATGAAAAGAGATACCTTATCCGTAATGCCTCCCGATATGTCATCATTGGTCATGATCTTTAAAAATGAGGTATAGATTGTACACTCCTTAGATGTTTAGAATGGGAAGAGTCTCAATGTGCATTAGAGAAAGTCCATGAGGGTATATGTGGGTCACACTCGAACGGTTTAACACTAGCTCAAAAACTTATTAGGGCTGGGTACTATTGGCCTGAAATGGAGAAAGAGTCTATCAAGTTTGCTAAGAACTGTCAAAAGTGCCAAGTGCATGGCAACTTAATTCATGCTCTAGGGAGAGATCTAATTCCCTTTACTACACAATGGCCTTTTCACCAATGGGTATTTGATCTTATAGGAGCTATACATCCTCATTCTTCTAATGGACATACCCATATAATCATAGCTACAGATTATTTTACAAAATGGGTAGAGGCAGTCCCTTTGACACAAGCAACTACATCATATGCTGGTATGGTATTCCACATTCTATAATCATAGATAATGGTGGACAATTTAAGAACAAAGATCTAGATGATTTATGTGCCAAATTCAAGATTACACAACATTGGTCATCTATCTACTATCCTTAAGGGAATGGACAAGCAGAGGCTTCTAACAAGAATCTATTGAAAATATTGCATCGTATAGTTAATAAGATAGGAAGAGACTGGCATCTCATGATCAATCCAGCTCTTTGGGCCTACAAAACAAGTATCAGAATGCTCATTGGGGCTACACCTTTCACTTTATTTTATGGGTCTGAAGCAGTACTGCCTATTGAGGTTGAAATCCCATCACTAAGAATCAGAATGCATGGTCTAGTAACTGATAATGACTACAGAGTGTCTAGGTTGCAAGAACTTGAACTACTAGATAAGCACAAACAAGTAGTGTATGATCATCTCAAAGTGTATCAAAAAAGAATGTCTAGAGGTTACAACAAGAAAGTCAGACACAGAGAATTTCAAGTTGGCGATCTAGTCTTGAGAGAGAATCCTAAAAATCAATCACATCAAGAACACAAGGGGAAGTTTGAACCCAACTAGCTAGGTCCCTATGTTATCACTGCTACTTTTGGCTCTGGTGCCTATCAACTCTCAACGATTGAAGGAGAACAGCTCTGAGAACCAATCAACATTCTCCATCTGAAGAAATTCTATGCCTAAGGCATTCAGTGTATGGTAAAATGTCCTAAAAAAATCTTAAAAATCTGAAAAATTCCTAAAAAAATGAACATCTTGGTGAAAACCTAGCAATAGGCACCTTGATGATTCACAAAAAAAATTAAAAATATCAAAAGTGCAAAAAAATTGAAAAAATGAAAAATACAAAAAAATGAGAAAAAGAAAAAGTGCCTTGGTAAAAACCTGGAAACAGGCACCTTGATAGCAAAAATAGAATCTCTGCCAAGATGGTGAAAACCCAACAAATGGGCGCCACTTGTTTCAAAATGCTCCATCTATCAATGCAATCTTGGTCTTTCCTAGCTTTTAGTCTTGCTTTAGTTTGTACATATCTCCCAGTGTTGTTTACGCATTCCTATTTTCAATAAGTCAGTCTGTACACCAATCAGCTAAAGTGTCTATATCCTATCAATGTTCAAACTTGGGGGCAATCAAAGTCATATCCTATGGCCTCCAGTATACTTTAGATGTATCATATCCAGTCAGAGTCCTTTGAAGCTTCATTTGAGTCAGTCAATCTATCTCGTCTACAAAAAGGATTTTGCATCTACAACAACGCAATCAAACATCAAACACAAACTAAAAACAATCTATGCTTTTACATTCTTTTATCTCCTTGTATGCTTACTGATTCACATTGAGATTTTTGTATATTTTTTTCCCACGAGCTCTTCGATGATGTCCTTTACAAGATTTAGAGAGTGATGACTGGGGGCATAATCTTTTCTTTGTTTTCTTCTTGTATGTGAAAATCTAACAACTTTGGAAATTCTAGATTGAAATGTTGTCTGATTGTAAGATCCTCTATCTCAAATTGGATGGCCATGCGTACCTCGACCATTGATACCCAAAAAATTCAAGGAAGTTTGATCTAACTATTGTCTTTTTTGAGTGAGTTCTTTCTCCTATTGTGAAATGTGATCTTACCTAAGGATGTGAATGATAAAGGGTCACTATGGGTAATTCACATTAGATTTAAAATGATCTCTTGACTATTTGATGTGTTTGTATGCAAGGCGTATTCTGGTCATCACGACATCTATGTTTTGACGCTTATACAAATTGCTATATCAAAATGGACATGATATTCAGGTCATCCTGGCGCTTATGCCTTGATGCTTATATCTAATCCGACATTCTGAAAATAGAATCAATATTCATATGTCCATGGTTTCCTAACCAGTGGGTGTTGTATTGATTCTTGCGTATACAAATTGATATTCATATGTCTATGGTTTCATAACTAGTGGGTACTGTATTGATTTATTCGGTTACCTAAAAATTCAATGATGAAATCAACCGACACATGATCAGTGACTAGGTCCTAGGTCTTAGGTTGCATTTATTGTACATGTTTCTTTGCATTTTGCATGTTTGCATGATCTCACAAATGGCTACATAAACTTCAACACTTAAATGATTCTTATATCACCTCTTCAAATCTAACAAGAGTGGACACTTAACTCGAAGGTCTCTTCATGGAATCGCAAGCAGTTATCCTCCTAGGTTAAACATCCTTTTGACATAAGACTGAGTATTTATCTTCATCAATTCCTGCAAAACATATCATGTGTATCATTGCATCTACATTTCATATCATAACCATTTTTTGCATTACAATACATCCATGTGCATAAGCATAAATCATACATGCATATTTTCATAATCAAAACACATTTGCATTACATCCATACATATGAAAGAAATCATTGCATTGCATATACCCATACATACATTCTACACTACTCAAGCATAAACATCACATGATATCATCATAACTCAAAAACATGACAAGTACAAATGAAGTCATAACCAAAATCTTGATCTCATATATCATAAAACTTGAAATAGTCAGGGGTGCACTACTGGCACAATATACAAAAGAATGGGCTCGGTGAGCTATTAGTAATCAGAATAGTATCAGTATCAATATCAATAAAAACAACAAAGTATCAGAATATTAGGACAGATTAGTTGTCGGCCTGATCCTTGTCATCTGGTGGAGGTGGTGGTGGAGCATCTAGTACTATCTCAGCCCTAGGTGCTCTTGCTCCCTCTGATGCCATCATGTACTGAGAGTATGAAGGAACTCTTTGAGCAGGTGGAACCGCAGTATAGTATGTTGAAACATAGTAAGAAAATCTGGAGGTCTGATGGATAACCTCTACCTATAATCTCTGCACCTCACCACGAAGCTCAGTGTGCTATCTATCTGCCTTTAGATATATCTCCTCCCAGTGAGCACTATGCACCTTCAGGTCCCAGACCTGTGATCTGAGCCTCCTCACGATCTCCTATGTAGACAATGGCACACTAGGCTCAGCATCTGCCGCTAGCATGTCAGTATCCTCTGCAAGTTACTCTGTGGTCTCTGCTCTTTGTGCCTTACAATGTCTAACCTCTGCACCCAGATCAAACCCAATATCCTCCTGTATTGAATCAATATCACCACCTACAACCTGCTTAGCTGCAAGTACCTCCTCAACTAAACCAACACTCCCTAAAGTACCACCCTCTCCCCTAGTCTATCTTTGAGAACCTATAGATCTACCTGCTATGGAACTAGTGGGATGAGGGGGTCTCATCTGTCCTGATGGTCTCTATGGAGGAGCCATCACTCTCAGTCTCAGAGGTGTGGGGTGTATAATTAGAACATGTGTAGGTCTCAGACCCTGTCCCATCAGAGCACCTGTAACATCCATCGCCTCCTCCATGAAGGGTATCAACTCTGTCGGGTCAGAAAATCTATAAATCGGATGATCAGCAAGCCATGAGATAAATCCATCTGTCACTCCTGCATCCACAACCTGTGGTATGTACTCCCAATCTCTATCGATGATATCACTATACTCCTGTGCACACAAGGCATAAGAAAGCCTCTAGGTCCATCCAAGTCCGAGCTCTCAAGCTATCCACGCATAAGTGGCATAATCCTGCAATGCATCCTGCACTCATCCATACTGTCACTAGACCCTGGTAATAATGAATCTCTCTAGAATGGAGGAGGACCTCCCAATCAGTACATGGCTTTGAAAGAAGAAACTAAACTACTCACGTGCAATAGGCCAGGGCTCAATATCTTCATATGGCCTCCATCAAACAAAATTCATATCATCAAGGCATCACCTCCAATACTCTACATGGCCCATTTGCCCCTATATGACATATCCAGCATATATATATATATCATGGGCTCTTGTGGCTTCCTTTGTGAGGTACATACTAGTCTCAAAACTGGGATATGCTCCCACACCTAGATATGTAAAATAAGAGCTCCTACAGCAAAAGTCTTGCTCTCGTGATACACTACCTTGTGCATCTCTAAGAACATATGTGCCAAAAGACACTGACCCCAGGCTAACTCAAAAGGAGTCACCATCAAGCATGAAATCATCGGGGCCCAGCCCATCAATAGACTATTCTACTAATGGTCAGACATAATGATACCACCTATCATCCCAACTATGATACACTCCAGTCGGTGCGTCTATCCATAACGCTAAACTAAGGTCTCCTAAGAAATTGAAGCTGTCATCTGTGTGTCATCCCCGAAGAGACATCAGAAAGCCAATAGAATTGAGTTCCCTGAACTCACATACTCTAGGTGTCGCCCTGTAGGGAAAGGAATGCGTAGTATACGATAGAGATCCTCTGGGGTCACAATAATCTCCCCAATCGGCAAGTGAAAGGTTTGGGTCTCTGAGTGAAACCGCTCGATCAAAGCAATCAAAAGTCTATGATTTACCCTAATCTTAGGTAAATGAATGAGATACTCAAATCCACATGAAGCAAGGTGTACCCTCATGGGGTCTGGCAATGACACACACAGTCTTTGGGTGGCTGGATGTGAGATACGTACATGCACATCAGGATATATGACCTACACAGTACAAAAATAGGGCACCCTATCAATAATTCAGTTATAGAATAGGTTACAAGTGTAGCAATTGGTTAGTTCAGTATTTCACAAGGTAGGTTAAAAGGTCAGCAATCAAGCTAAGAGATCAAAAAAATCAAAAATTTGACCTAGCAATGAGTTTTTGGCTCACTGTTTTCCATACAACACTTTAGATTGGCAGGGAAAGTTGTACCAGTTTCAACATCATACCATACGACAAAGCATAGTAGTACGATAATGTATACCCCCTCATACGAGTTATGAGGGACCCGATGAAATGTCGTACGACTCTTGGGTCCCTCTCATATGAGTCTTTGAGGTTAATGAAACGACTATCTACCTAGGGTTGAAAAGTCATATGAGTCCAGGTGGACAGTCATATGAGTTTTTGTGCATGCAAAATTGAAAAATTAAAAACGTATGAAAAAGGTGCTAAAAATCCTATAAACAAAGAAAAATTCACTTTTCAGAGAGGCAAAGAGGTCCACCTACTGGATGTCCGTACTGTCGAGGTCTCTGGTGTCACCGACTACACTCAAAGTGATGCAAACTCATAGGTACCTTCATTTCTACCATTTTCTCACTCAAAGGGCTCCACAAGTTTTCAGAAGTCAATGGTGAAAGTGATTTGAAAATGACCCTTCCAACCTTTATATAGCTTTTGACCTAATTTTCAAAAGTGCTTCATTTTTCATGAAAATTGCACCCCTAGCTAATTTCGACGTTCTGAACCCATTTTTGAGATCAAAATCAAAATCTGAGATCATTTACTATGTCAAAATTATGATTTAACATTTCAGACCCAAAACAGTCTACTGCTTGCACTATCGACCTTCAATCATCACAGAAATCTAGTATTCAACTTAACTGATTATCTTACATCAAACTATCAAAATTTCAACTTGGTCAACTATGGTCAACTCATGGTTTCACCTAGTCAAACTTGGTCTTCTGGATCTCCAAATGATGCAGAATGCATTCTCGAACATGTTTAACCACTTCTCAAATCAATTAACATGCTTCTAAAAACTACAACGCTGACTTTTCTTATCAGATTTCAATTTTTATCCTGAAGGGGCATGGTATTGCACATCATTCAAAGTCTGTAATCTAAATCTAAAATAATATCTTTCCTCAGTAATCAAGACAACAACCACGTCTAGTTGCTAATTCATCAAAATGACCTCATCGCTTGGGGAAAATCAATCATTGCTTGGGGCATATCAGATTCATCGAGATCCATATCAATTTGGTATTCTCTTAATCTTGTAAACTATATCAGTTTCTCATAACCATCAGTTCATTAGTGTTATTTCCTTGGTTCTTCATAACTAAAGGGTTCAAATGTGATACCAATGTGATTCTTATCAAAAATTAGGTCTGGAATCGGTCACACACTTCTTCACAATCATAAGGTTTAGAATCGGGTGTTTCAACACTTCTTTGTAATCATCGGTTCATTGATGTTATAGTTAACATTATCTTTGGTCATTCAGGACCTAATATCTTCAAATCTTTCAATCAATTTCTGTCTCATATCAATTTCAATTTCAAACATCAGTTTCAACACCATACACAGACTACCTTTGAACCACTGTGCTTCGCACAATAATTCAAAGAGGGGAAAAATGTAATACCCCAAAAATGGGCTATAGGTTCATTAACCTCCTATATCGACACATCGAATGAAATTGATATCAAAGTCCTAACCTAAGGCACATCGGCACATTATCGAATCTTAATTGATTATCCAACATTCTGCATCAAGAAATATTCCTTATTCCTATTTATCCTAATTATCTTTAATTTAATGATTATTTGGCGATAAATCCTATTTATCCTAAAGTTTGATTAATTGAATATTCTGAATATTTAATTAATTAGATTTAATACTGCCACTTAATTATTTAATTAGATTTAATTATAGTTATTCCTAAATTGTATTATTTAAATTTTAACAATAAATCAAATATCCTATGACTAATTGATTAAATTCTTATTTAATTAATTAATGTCAATTGTCAAATTTAATAATATAGTTTTTGAATAAAAGTTTGATTTAATAATTGATTAACCCATAAATCAATTATTTTATTTTTAAAATCAATTAAGTTGAGGATAAATCACTTTATTTATTTAATTAATTCATAATTAATTATGCACGTCCAAAAAGCAGTTGAACTTTAAATCAAAAAATCAATTCAAGTTGTTTTAAAAACAAACTCAACTCTCTTTTGAGCTGAAAGTTGATCTCAACTTCTGATTTAAATTAAAAAGCTGATTTGCATGATTTTGTGAGTTAATCTATCTCTAAATTCTTGATAACTCAAAAATCAACCTGAGTTTATCAAGAGTGATTTATGGCTTTTTCCATGCACCTCCAAAGTCCTGGATTTCTATAAATTAAGGCCTTAGCTCTTCATTTTGGATCATCCACGAATTGCATCCTCATGCTGGTGAATTGGTGATCAAACAATCAATCTTTGTGAATCAAAGTTGTTGTGAGATTTTCATTATTTTTGAGCATTCATATCATTATTAGATTAATTACATGTCATATCAGTTTCTTATATAGAATAGATTCATATCAGTTTATTTTAGCTTATTGCATAGAAAATCCAAAAATATAGATTAATTTACATTCATCTCATATCTAGATTCTGCATTCAAATCCTTTGTTTAGGTGTCGTCAAGGTCACTGGTCTCAATCCAATCTGAGAATATCATACTCACACCTACTAGAAGGCAGTAAATCATCTGGTTAGATTAGTTTCCATTTCACTGCACGATTTTGATTTTAGCTAACCTCTAATGTTTTATTGAAGTGTTGTGTCTACAGCTAGGTACAAAATTCACACACACCTACAAGTTCAGGAGATCTAGCAGGAGCTTCTGGTTCAAGAGATTTAGTAGCATGAGGTCTTATTGCCTCTCGCAAGCAATGAGAGACTGAGTCTGGAGGTAGTCGCTCATAGACAGATGGCATCATTGTATACACACTCTTGTATCATTACAATTCATTATGTTATTAACTTGATGTACACTCTTGGCTACAGTATCATTTTATGAGATATCATTGGACATTTGGACATTTTATTGTTTTATGGACTCTATATATATGATGATGCAATTCTATCATCATTTGCTTTGATGATTATATATATATATATATATATATATATATATATATATATATATATATATATATATATATACATGTGTGTACTGACATATGCAGGATGTGATGATTTTCTTTGATATGCATAGTATGTATGCTCTATAATGTTTTTACTTTCTTGTGAATGCATGATGGTTAATGATCTAACATATGATGATGATACTTATATGAATGCATGTCCTAAATGATTTATTTATGCAATGCTATGTGGTACGAAATGCAATGATATAAATAATGATATGAAAAATGATGAATATATTAATGCAAATAATGGATAATAAATGAATGATATTGTATGTAATGAAAAATGTACCTAATATGATAAAATGTAATAACCTAAAATATGATAAATAAAATGGAATAAAATGATAGCTATGATGAAATATCATGTTAAATGATCAAAATATGCATGTTAATATATATGGGTAATATACAAATGAACACACCTGAGGAAGATAATACATTTCTTAAATGAATTACACAAAATGATTAAGTTTGATAATGAAAATGGAATATGCAAAAAGTTTTAAAATGCAAGATGAAAGCTTAATATTTTTGTTGCCCAAATGTCCTCAACTTAAATAATAATGTATCTGACACAAGAAGAATGGACTAGGAGAACAGGTGACCTAATAAGCAAGATAACCTACAAATCCCTATAAAAGGAGCATTGATATGCAATCATGAGTTGGTTAAGTGTAAATGAAAAATGAAATATGAAATGAGTATCTCCACAACTTCATGTAACATCTTAGAACTTCATAATAACTTGGAATTTAATTTTCATCATTGAGCTCGTTATGTTGCAAGGGAATGCAAGCATCATGGTATAATTAAACCAGGATGACCTAAGCACTTCTTGCATGGAGTTTAATATAGAAAACTTGACAAGCATCTAGGTATAATTGAACCGAGATGACCTGAGTTTCATTTGCATAACAAAAAGGAATATTTCCGCCTCCATCGGGGAACAAATATTTGGAGTCAAGGTATGTGTGGCGTATCATCATTAATAGCATTTGCAAAACAACATGATTTGTATGTTGTCAAGACTATTAAACTGATGAAGGCACTTACGCACAGACACCCCAATTGCATGTTCCTTCAATTTCATCAGAAAATATCCCCTAAACAACAATCAAAGAAATATATCATGCCCCATCCTGGCTATTCTAATCAATGACATATGGGAGTTTCAAACTCATGTCAAAGATATCCCAGAATAGCATAGGAAACATGATAACAATGAAATCCAGATATGAATGAATAATCTACAATAAACCAGTCTAACATGCCTGCCATGAATATACATTTCATTTGCCAAAAGATAGTGTAAGGTAGATTGATCAGTTCAATTGATGATGTATAGATAAGCGGTCATGTTTCAAAGGATAGGGCATAGATTATGATTCATCATGAGGATATCATTGTGTAAGAATGTTTAGATTGTGTTTGCTTGTCTGGTGAAAAATACTCCATTATGTCCTCTAAGAGTCATGACTATCATAGATCCACTTCCCAAACTAGGTTGAGGACATGCCCCCAGCTAGGTGATGGACTGACTTATTATGGATGAAGAAGGACACAACAAGACTAGGATGAAGACTAAGACAATAGATCAAGCTATGATGGGGTTTTATTATGGATAGATACAATGGATGGTGTTATGAACTGGCCATTTTATTATGATATATACATGGCGGGAATGGTGACTGACTAAACATTTTATTGTGGATATATACAATGAACGATCACGCAAGAAGAATCCTAATAGATAGAGGAGCTAACTCATCACACATAGAACCTGTTTCCAAGTTTTCACCACATGCTTTTATTACAATTTTCTTTTGATTTTATTTTATTTTTTGTATTTTTGAGAGATTTTTCAATTTTTTTTTGTTTTTGTTTTTTTATCTTATCTATATACATACTATATACATACCCCTTGCATTGGGATTTAAAGCATAGAACTTCTTGAGGTGCATGTTGTTAAGAGGCTTAGCCAAAGGATCTCCCTCAGGTGTAGACAACTGATAAGCCCCAGAGCCATAGACTGTTGTAATCACAAAAGGACCTAGCTAATTGGGTTTGAACTTTCCCTTCTTCTCACAATGCTGCTGATTTTTGGGATTCTCTCGAAGGACAAGATCACCCACCTAAAAGTCTATGAGTTTCACTTTATTGTTATATTGTTGCGACATCTATTGTTGATAGAATTTCAAATGATCATAGGCTCTCTGACGACGTTCATCCAGCAATTCTAATTTAGCCAATCATGCAACTCTATACTCTTCATCTGGAATTAAATCTTTTAGAGAGACACGAAGAGAAGGCAACTTGACCTTGAGGGGTAGGAAAACTTCAGAACCATAGACAAGGGAATATGGTGTGGCTCCAGTGGGAGTATGGATGGAAGTGCGGTAAGCCCATAAGGCAAGATTCAATTGGATATGCCAGTCATAGCCAACGTCATTGACAATCTTTTGTAGGATTTTGACAATGGTTTTATTAGATGCCTCAGCTTGGCCATTACCTTGGGGATAGTGTATGGTGGAATAGTTATGGGTGATGTGGAATTTTACACACAGTTCATCCATGTCTTGATTTTGGAATTGCTTCCCATGATCAGTAATAAGATACATAGGTATACCATATCTACAAATGATATAGTTTAGGATAAACATGGATATTTGTTTCCCTGTGGTGGTGATCAATGGAACGGCCTTAATCCATTTGGTAAAATACTTAGTGGCAGTGATAATCCATTTATGGCCATTAGAAGATGGAGGGTTGATTGCGCCCACAAGGTCGAGTCCCCACCGACTGAATGGAAAGGTGGTCATAAAAGGATGAAGCTCATGTGCTGGTGCATGAATAAGGTTCCCATGTATCTAACATTTCTTGCATGCCCTAGAAAAATGAAAGGAATATGTCTCCATAGTAGGCTAATAATAACCCATATGCATGAGTTTCTTAGCTAAGGAAGGACCACTCGAATGTGTCCCACAAATACCCTCATGTACATCTCGTAAGGCAATTTGAGCTTCATCATGTTCAAGACATCGTAAGAGAGTACCGTCAAGACCTCTCTGATACAGGGTGTTGGATATGAGGACATAGCGGGAGGCTTGGTGAAGAAAGGTCCATTTTTTATTCCAGGATAGGTCAGGCGGTAGGATATCATTTTTTAGATAAGAATAGATTTTTCCATAAATTGGGGAGTCGTGTCCAATAAGATGACATATAATACTCGTATCAGGATCATCATATGCAGGATAAGTCAAGGATTCCACCAAGAAATCAAAATGGGCTTTGGTATCCTCCACATCAAACAAAGAAGAAATCATAGCCATTGTGTCTACAGCCTTGTTATCATGTCATGGAATCTGCTCAAAAGTGATGATTGAGAAATATTGTTTGAAGTCATCAACCATACATTTATATGGTAATAACTTGTCATCCTTAGTCTGATAGTCATCATTAACTTGGTTGATTTTCAATTGAGAATCTTCGTAGACATTCAGTTCAGTGACTTTCCATTGTAGGGCCATCTTTAACCCAATCATCAAGGCTTTGTATTCAGCTACATTATTTGTGCAAGGAAAAATTAGCTTGTAAGACTTTGGAATTGTGTATCCTTGTGGTGTGACAAAAAGAACGCTAGCTCCTGAACCCTGTTGAGTATATGATCCATCAAAATACAACTTCCATGTTTGTGTGGATAATGTCAAGATGTGTGCATCTGGAAACTCTGTATGTATAGGTTGATCATCTATTAATGGTGCCTCAGCTAATTAATCTACTATCACTTGGCCTTTAATAGCCTTCCTATCCACATAATCAATGTCAAATTCACTAAGCAACATAACCCACTTAGCCAATCTGCATGTTAATGTTGTCTTTCTCAATAGATACTTCAAAGGATCAATCTTTGCAATGAGCTTGATAGAATGAGACAACATATAATGTCACCACTTCTGTGAAGCAAAGACAACTTCTAGACATGTTCTTTCTATTGGAGAATAGTTTAATTCATATCCCACAAGGGTGCGACTGATATAGTATATAGCTTTTTCTTTTCCTTCTTGGTCTTGTTGGGCTAGAAGAGCACCTAGTGAGACTTATGTAGCTGAAATGTAGAGAAAGAGTGGCTTTCCTAGAATTGGTGACATCAAATTTGGAGGATTTGCCAAATATTCCTTGATTTTAGTGAAAGCTTCCTCACACTTATCATCCCATTTGAATAAGATGTTTTTATACAACAAATGCTAAAAGGGATGACTTATATCTGGTAGTTGAGAAACAAATCTTCTGATGGATTGGAGATGTCCTTGCAAAGATCTTAACTGACTGATATTAGTCAGGGAAGCCATCTCCATAATTGCTTGAACCTTTTCTGGATCAACCTCTATTCCTTTGGCTGAAACAATGTACCCTAATAGTTTACCTGATGTGACCCCGAATGCACATTTCTTTGGATTGAGTCTAATTTGATACTTTTCCATCTGGGTGAATATTCTATCCAAGACTCTCAAATGACCTTCTCTATTTTTGGATTTTGCTAAAATGTCATCAATGTAATCTTCCATAATGATATGCATCATGTCATGAAAGATTGTGGTCATAGCTCTTTGATAAGTGGCACTAGCATTCTTAAGCCCAAAAGGCATCACATTCCAACAATATGTACCCCAAGGACAAGTAAAAGCAGTCTTTTCTTGATCTTCTGGCACAATCTTGATTTGGTTATATCCAGAAAAACCATCCATCAAAGATAACATCTCATGTCCAGCCATCAAATCAATTATAATATCAATATTGGGCAATGGAAAATCATCTTTAGGATAAGCTTTATTGAGATCTCGAAAGTCTATGCAAATCCGAATAGACTTATCTAGCTTTGAGACTGGGACAATATTTGAAATCCATTCAGCATAATCAATAGCACGAATGAATCCAACATCTAGGAGCTTTTTCAATTCCGCTTTCACCATTAGTGCAATATGTGGGTGCATCTTTCGGAGCTTCTGCTTAATTGGTTTAATGCATGGTGCAATAGATAAATGATGCATAATGAGATTAGGGTCCAGCTTAGGCATATCAGCATAGGACCAAGCAAAGATGATTTTTCTCTCTTTAAAAAAATTTGCAAAAGCTTCTTTCTCTGATTCTGTCAAGGATGCTTCTACTTTGAGAATGCGCGGAGACTCCTATGTTCCAATGTTAAGAGGCAATGTTGGTTCTATAAGAATTGTTGATTGATCTCGATACAGATAATTGGGAAGAGTGTCAATCCTTCCATCATCAGGCACCTTAGAGAGGTTTTCACCTTCAGATGCATCTTTTCTTTTTACTATTTTTGGATCTAATACTGCCACTGAGTGGTTTTCACCATTAGATCCATTGATTATTTTTATATTTTTATGACTAAAAGGATTGGAACTCTCTCCAAAGTAAGCCATGTCATTGAGTTCTATCAAAAATCCTAACTTATGATCCCCTAGTGGTAAATGATCCCTGATTCTGAGATAGTCAATGATTGCATCATCATTATGGAAGACATCAAGTTTTGGATGATCGGGAGAATCCCAATCTATAAGTTCAAGATGTACTAGGGGCATTGGATCATTTGGGTCAGTTTCAAAGGTAGAGATGGTATTGATAGAGAAGTTGTCAAGGTTTATGATGGTATCAATAAGGTCTATTTCCATACTCTCATCTGAATCATCTATCGCAAGATAATGCTCACTTCCCTCATAATCGACAAGAGTAGTATCACGTGGAACTAATCCTAGTGAGTCAGTCCTTGAACTCTCTCCCTCATGGTAAGAATTACTATAGTGATGAATAACATCAAATCCTATTTCTTTAGTACAATCAGATAATGAATCCCATTCATAATCATTAGAGTCAGAATCATCATTATCCCCATGTCTATCAATGATTCCTTGGGATATCCTTTATTTCTTTGGATCCACATACATACCATGTTTTCGGAACTGTAACACAGGAGCTTTAGATGTCTCATGAAAAGGTGTGATCTTTTCTTTTCCTTTTAGTTCTTTTGGTCCTTCTCCTTTGTACCCTAATCCTGTGCTATCTATTTGGTAATTTGGATTTTGTAGAAGTGGTTTTATAACACCTTCTCTTTGTAGCCCTAAAGGTCTGAAACCTTGGTATCCCATCTTTTGTAACAAAGTATACCCTTTACCATATACATCAGGTGATATATATTCATGTTTTATATCCTCTTCATTCTTTTGTAACTTAAGCACATGATTAACATTATGCTCAGCTGCTTCTTTTGATATAGTGCCCCCACTTATAAATGTGTCATAAACAAGTGTGGATGGGGGTTCTGATTGTTGTTTAGTGATCAAAGACCTACCATATGATCTAGGAGATAAAGGTAGCTCTGTGATGCAAAGAGCTTCACCTAAAGTGTACTCTCCCATACTTTATTCTTTTATGTCTATCTTGATCCCATTAGATTTAGAAGTTGATGCTACATTACTCGGATCAATGGGTATGGTTGCAGAAGATCCAATATGATAATAAGGTACCAAAGAATCATATGTCTTCATAGTGCTAAAATACTAGAAAGGATTAGGATCTCCTTTGATAGTGATCTCTTGACCATTGTGAGGGAATTTCAAACACTAATGATAAGTTGATGGCACAGCTTGCCTAGAATGAATCCATGGTCTTCCCAAGAGAATGTTATAAGAGAGATCCATGTCAAGAACTTGGTAAGGTACATCTTTGACTACATGACCTACTCTAATAGGAAGAACAACAGATCCCTTGGATGACCTCTCTTCTTCATCATAAGCTTTGATTGTGATTTTCTTCTTTGGATCTACAACATTTTTAGAAAATCTCAATGCAAGGACTAATTTCAAAGTGCATATATTCAAACCAGCTCCTCCATCTATTAGTACTCTCTTGATTTTGTGACTCTGTACAAGGACTTCTATATGTAGCAGAGCATTATGAGGTTGGGTAATAGCTAAATCATCATGTTCAGTGAAGGATAGATAATGTAGGGTGGTAAAATGTCCCACCATAGCTTGAAATTGATCATGATCTAGATTTGTGGGAACCTAGGTTTCTAAGAGAGTTTTCTCAAGGATATCTTTATGAGATGGGGACAGATGCAAAAGCTCTAATATGGATATTGTATGCACCCTAAAATGGTCGCCTAGACTTTGGGCCCCATTTTTCAATTTATCAATTTCCTGAATCAATATTTTTAAATCAATATTTTCAAATTAAATCAATTTCCTTGATCAAATCCTAATTCTATCATTTTATTCGATTATATTATATGGGCTAACCATTTTGTCCTAAGTCTTTATTTAATTAAAAGGAATTCCCTCCCCTTATATTAAATAAAAAGCCCCCACTTTCCTCTTATCCTAAGTTGCACAAATAAAGCATTATTCTTATTTTATAAAAAGGAGAAAAAGCCTTTTTGTCTCACATGGGGCACAAAAGTCAACACCTCTTTCTCATTGGAGGAGACTTGTGCACATGGATTGATCTCTTTTTCAAACTCCACCCTTGATCAAATATTTTGCCTCTTAATCTCCATCATCCGTTGATTCTCACTTTCTATAAAAGAAGAGCTCTCTTCTCATTCTAGGATCCATTCTTTCATACTAATCTTATGCTGCAGGATTTCTTGATGATTTGGAGATCTTCTTGCATTCTAGATTTTATTCTTGCATTTAGCTTATCCTTCATGGTATTTTAGTTTACTTTCCTTTCATGTTTCTATTTGAACTCACCTAGCTTAATTAGGAAAGGCTTGTAATACTTTCATTTCCATAGTTTAGTTGCATTCTCCATTTCTAGCATAGTATTGCATTGGATTTTCATCTTGATTCTTGAAGATATTGGCATTCTTGCCCTTGTCTCTTTGAATCTCCCATTGCGTGGTTTACTAGCAAGGTTATAGGCTTAATAGCTCTAGCTGAGAGCATTCTAAACACCCTTGTGACTCCATGCCTAGGGAGCTCTAGGTCACTTTATCAAGGTTTCGAATCCATGGATTCTCTTGGAAGTAATGACTTAGAGAAGTGCACATTTTGAGTGTACATTTTTGGCACCCACCGTGGGGTAGAACAACTCTATTTTGTCCTTTCTTTTCATGCATTTCTGCTAATTTTTCATCATATTTTGCTTGTTGTTCTCGGCTATTTTCTACATTTTTCTGACAGAGTATCGCACGATAGTCTTCCAGTATCATATGATAGTTTATTATATACCCATGTGATACTTTTCTAGTAAAAATATCGTACACTTATACAGGATTATGTCACATTGTTGTTTTATACTCTATCACATGCAGGTAGTACGAAGTATCATTCAGAGAGAAAGTATCGCACCAGTACACTGCGAAATATCATGCAATTTATTTTCTGACAAAACTGTCACACAGGCCTAGCAGTGAGTGATTTTGGTTATTTTTTTGCAAGATTTGGGGTTGTTTGCTTGCTGGTCTTGATTTGTTGTGTTAAGGCAGAGTATCATTTGCAAATCATACTTGATTTTATTGTGCTAACCTTTGTGGGGCTAAGAAGTTGTGCTTGTAGGTATGTCCTCATTGCTTGAATATTTTCTAAAAGAATGCATGTTAAAGCTTCAAATGCACAAGGGCTACTAATTCTTTCTTGTAGGGCTGCCCAAAGCATAAAAACAATCAAGTGCTTGTTCATTGCTTTCATTTTTAAGTGTGGCATATAGTAGTTGATTCTTTTATTAGGCACTTAATATCTTGTTGTAGGAGTCTTTTGGTGGTAGGAGAGTATGCTCTTCACCCTTATGGTGAACCAGAAATCTTGACCCACTTATAGATTTTGAAAGCAAGAGGCTAATTGAACATTGCTTGGTGTGTTTGGGAAAGATTTTTGAGATATGAGAGTATGCTCTTCACCCTTGAGGTGAACCAAAAATCTTGATCCTCAAAGGTTGATCGACTTCTTATTTAGTTTAGAATCCTTTAGCGGGCCTGCTCTTGAGCAATCAAGAGGAACAACCCAAGTGGGGACAAGCTAATACTGAGCTATTCTGACCCACTATAAAATCAAGGCTATCAAGGACAAAAAACCTTGGTAGATGTAGTACTTGTCTTCTCTTGGTGTGAGTACTTGTAGGATTGTGACCATGAGGGAAATGCTAAGCAAGAATGCTTAAGGTACTCTTGTGGCCACAAGGTCTGTTACTTGCCTCAAGGTAAGGAGTCCCTTTGGGGAGCAAGAGTGGGTATTACAAACAGAAGCACTTACTATGAACCATAGATAGAAGCTACCCAATTTTTCCACTTAACATCTTGGTGCAAGGATTGATCCTAGTGGACTAACCCAAATCACCCCAAGATTACTCACCATTTGTGTTCCTTTGGTTGTGTCATTGACACTTCCACGACAAAGCCAACATCTATTGTGGGCAACCACTTTGTGTGAGGCAATGGGACATCAAGTGTGGGCCACGTTGTTGAGTATTGAGCCTTTGTCTTTCTAGGCTAGTAAGTGCTTGATTTGTCTTCATTGTGATCTACCCATGTAAACATTCTCAAACATCAAACATCACAGTAGCATTCTTAGGATTTTTCGCTTTGATATCACAAGTGCTTGTCTTGACAAGGTTGCCTTTGCCCTTGATTCAAGTGTTTTATGACATGTTTGATCACTTACTATTTGCAAACCTATCTGTTCTCTGCTATTACTGTGTTTGGAGTCAAGAAATTGAACCATCAAACTGAGACTTTAGATGAATTGCCTTCAAAAATTGAAATTTTTACACTCACTGGTAAAATATCGTATGATACTACAGACTGTCGCATAGCTTGCCTAGAAAATATTGCACCTACTGCCTATGAACTGTCGCATGACCTTAGTGCAAAATATTTCCTGGACATATTGTATCATCCCAATACACTACGAACTATCGCATAGAGTAATCTTGTTGTCTGTCTGATTTGTGTCATTTTTAGTCTTCCTTTGGTCGATCTAGATTTTAGTAAGTCTCTTACCTTATAGTTGGAAGCCTGTTTGTACCTTGGGTTCCTAGTTTTTGACTCCTTGAATTAGTATTCTTTGATTTCACAAGTGACCTTGCCCAGAATCGGTAAGTTAAAAGTCATCCTTGTTGAAAAATTAAACCTTTAGATTCTTTGGTAACACACTTGGAGAGTCTTAGTAGTCTCTTGTCCAATTCACTTCCATCAAAAATCAATTTCAATCAAATATAATTTGGGTAAATCATCCTCTTGATCCATATGTGCTAGGATACTTATCCTTTATTTAGGCACCTCTGTGGCAGTGTTGGTTTACACCTTTTGCAATTTTCTATCTTACCATCTCTCTTTTGGACAATTGAATGCTTTTACTATCCTAGTTTGGTATCGATGTTTCATAGGGTCATCTTATCACCAAGGCTCATTTCTTTCATGTCAGTTACGACAAGGTATCAAGTCAATCAAGGAAAATGACCTCAAGTTGTCTTTGACCAGTTACCCTTAGTCCAAACTTGTCAAAAGTGTAAGGGAAAAGATCTCATCTTTGATCAATCCCCTAGGAGTACTCCAGAAGCTTGGTTTGATCCTAAGAGAAATCCTAGTAAGTTGAGCACATCCTTAGCACCTTCTCAATTAGATATGGACATGAGCTACACCATGAATAGAAAGGAGAGAGAAGAAATGGATCAAAATCTTGATGACATATTTCAGAGACATAGAGACAACATGTTATTTAGTGATGACAATCAACCAGAATCACCCCCTATCAATACCAAATATTTGGATGCCCATCAAAGGGCTGAAAGGTATCAGAGACGAGCTCACTAAGATGAATGGTCACAAAATGAAGACCAAAACAACAAACCTTGTGATGCTCATGTGAATGCAGCATTTACCAATGACATGTTCAAACATTTGAGACCAAGTTCTCCACTCCAAAAAACTTCAAGGTATACAAGTGAAAGGCTCAAAAGAATTGAGTGAGAAAGGAAAGCCTTTTTGGATGAACAGGATGAAAAAGAAGAGAAGCTTAGACTCCTAGAGGTGGAGAGACAAGCCTTGTTAGAATTGGAAAGAAAAGCCTTTCAAGAAGAACAAGATAGGCTTTTAGCCCAACAACTCAATGCCCAATTCAACAATAGGGGTATCAAAAGTGGAAAAAACTCTCCACCATCTACTCCTTCAGGAACCCCATGAAGCAGAAGGCATTCAAGGACCCCTTCAAGATCTCCTAGTCCTAGAGGAAGAAGGACTTCACAACATTCTCACTATAGGAGACAAACACCTCCTAGGAACTCAAGACAATCCTCCCAATGAGCTCATCATGGCTCCCAACATGGAGGAAGTAGCTCAAGTTTTGATGCTCAAGACTTCATGAGGATGCAACAAGAATCACTCTTCCAATAATATGTGGAGAAATATCTAGAGAAAAATAAGGATAAGTTCCTAGAGAGCTTGATCAAAAAGGGTGCTAAGGTTCCTTACAACTTTGATGTGGATAGAAAGATCAAGAAGCAAGGACCATCTCAAGAAGAGGAGATCAAGCAACTCAAGCATATGATGGAAAAGGTGTTGGCACCTAAGAGTTCCTTTTTACTTGACTCAATCTGTCCTAATCCTTTTGACAAGAGTGTGAGCATGAAGGATTTTCCGAGGAAGATGGAAATCCCCCAATATGACAAGTATGATGGTAATGGGGACCCACATGACCATGTGCACCAATTCTACATTATGAGTTTTGAATTCCACCAAGAAGACTCCTATCTCATGAGGTTATTTCCAAGGAGTCTCAAAGGTCAAGCAATGGAGTGGTTTACCAACATAACTCCCCCTGTCAAGACCTTCAAAGAACTTGTTCATAGATTTGTCCAACACTTTGCCTACAATCTTTTGAGATTTGTCACCATGTTGGACCTATGTAACTCGAAACAAAATCAAGGGGAGTCATTTGTTTCTTTCTTGCAAAGATGGAGATGTCAATGTTCTCAATACTCCAAGACCATTCCTAAGAAGGAGAAGATTGACATTCTTATTAGCAACTTGATTCCTAAGATGCAGTATGAAGTGAGGAAAATGGTCTTTGACTCCTTTGACACCATGGTCGAAACCACATGTAGAATTGAGGACGTGTTGAAAGAGCAAGGAATTTTGACCAACAACAAAAACAACAATAATGGTCAAAACAACAACAATGCTAATAAGGACAAAGGGAAAAACTTGCACTGGAATAAGAACAAGCAAGTGGTTAACGATGGAGTGGTGGAATCTTCTCAACCTAAGGATCAAGGTGTTCTTCACTTATCTAGTGTTTTTCAAGCAATGAAGCTCAACACATCCAACCAACAAGAACATAAGCCAAGGTACCAAGAAAAGCCTAAGAAAGAGAGGCGTCAATTTTCAAAGCTTGGTGATTCCTATGAGGATGTATTCAAAACACTCATTGCCAACAATCTTGCACATCCTCAAGATCTAGCAAAGCACCATATTCCTAATGTTAAACCACATTGGTGGGATGAGAAGGCTTTCTGCAAATTTCACAATGGTATTGGACACGATATCGAACACTGTTGGAAACTAAAGCATATCATCCAAGACCTCATTGAGAGTGGAAAACTTAAGGTGGATGGTCTGAACACTAATGCTAATCACAAGGCTTTCAAAGAACCTTTGCCTAAATATGAGAAGGGGGAAACCTCTAAACCAAAGAATGGCAAGGCCAAAATCAACTACACCTACACAACTACAGAAAATGTGGTCAATATGCTTGAAGTTGTGGAAGAAAGTGTCAACATGATGAGGAGCAAAGATCCCTATAGTTATGATGTGGACTCTCCTCCTATCTTTGATGAAGAACCTATGGTGGTGCTAAGGGGTCCTCACTCTAAAAGGTCATCCCAAGCTCTTAATGTTGTCATGAGAATTCAAGGTCATGTGGTTATTAGAGGTCCTAGTTCCAACCAGTCTAGTAAACCAAAGCAAGTGGCATCCAAGAATGTCACCACAAAATCAGCAGTCAATCCCGACATGAGCTATAATCTTGTTGACCAATTACAGAGAACCCTGGCTCAAATCTCAATCTTTGAACTCTTAGAATTGTCCCCAAGACATAAGTGTGTCCTTGAGGACACCTTGTGCATAGCCAATGTCCCTACCAACATAGATGTCAATCAATTCCAAAGCATGGTCAATCATATTGCTAGCCCACATTACCTCACTTTTTTAGAAGACAATGACAAAGCTTTGAGCCACCCGCATAATCTTGCCCTTCACATTAAAGTCATGATCCATAAAACTTGTGTCAGGCATGTGTTGATAGATGGAGATGTTGGGCTCAATATTTGTTCTTTAAGTCTTTCAAAAATATTGGGTTATTCAAAAGAGGTCATAGATGCCTGAAAGAAGATCACAATAAAAGCCTATGATGAGGCAGAAAGAAGTTCTAAAGGGTTGGTTGTTCTTCCTATTAGAATTGGCCCCGTTGAGAAAGATATTTTGTTTCAAATTGTTGATGTTGGTCCTTTAGCATACAACATCTTACTTGGTAGACTGTGGATCCATGAAATGCAAGGGGTGCCATCCACCTACCACCAATGTGTTAAGTTCCCCTACAATGGGTAGAAATTTGTATACCTGGGGATAGCACATTATCTATCAATTCCACTTCAGTAGGGACTCATGTTCCCCTCAACAGAGAAGTAGAGGATTTCAATGCGACTCTAGCACAGTACAAAGATAAATTCAAATCAATGGACCTTGGTATGGGGGGGGTATCAACTTGACTCCTTTACAAAACTTCCAGTTTCACCCAGATCTTATGGCAAGCCATCACAAGAGATGAAACCTTCCTCTTCAGCCATGACCTTATTTGGCACATTTGTAGAGTCATCAGTCCCTATCCAGGATGAAAAATAAGAGGTGGTTGTTAAGGACTGGATTTATAGAGAAGATAAGTACATACATAATGAGAACTTCTCTCCCTCTCCTAAGGCTTATGGAAGAGGGTATACTTTTGTCAAAAATATGGGCTATCCAAGAAATGGTCCTCTCAGTCACAGACTGGATGCTAGGGCTGAACCTCTCGATCATGCTCTTTTTGGATGCAACTCTAAGAAGACGGTTGGCCTAGGGTTTGAAAGTCATGACAAGAAAATTGCTCCTATCCTTGATGAGTCAGATAGTGAAGATGAACCGAGATACACACCAAATTTGACAAATTAGCAAGATAGGTGTGAAGATTGGGTCCCTTCCACCAATCTCCTTTGGGGAGATTAAGATAATCCAGTTGCCCATACAAAAATTTCAAGCCTAGAACAAGAAGAATCCACTATTGAAGATCCTATCCAAGAACATTAATACATGAATGGTGTTTGAGAAGGTGTCACCCTTGGTGATATTAGAGCCTCCACATCAAGATGTCGAAAACATGCATGGTGTAAACATCCCAATCAGGATTTAGATACAAATTCACACGAGTATGAATGGGAGTCTCTCTCTTATTCTTCCATAGTCGACATGAATGTTAATGTCATCCATACTTATAGTTCTCATCCTGAGGTAGCTAACGAGTCATGTGTAGGATTTATAGATTTGAATCCATAGGTCGCTGTAGTGGTGATTCTTCACTTGGTAGGATGAATCTTGATTTGAGTAACTTGGAGGGATACTCGACAAACTCTAAATCTTTGATCACCAGAGATAATGCCATTCATATCCACAATCTTGAGCCTGCCATTAACCTACCTCTTTCTAATCCTCACCTCATTGATTGGTCCCAACGTTATCAAAATCCTAAGCTCTTAACATTCCAGAATGAATATGAGATAACTTGTTACCTGAATGCAATTGAGCTTGTAGTCTCTTCCACCAGCGAACCAGCTACAAGCATGAGAGAGCCCGACATCAAGTACCTTAGTTGAAAAATAAAAAGAAAAGAAAAAAAGATTAAGAGTTCTGATGGCGAAAACCACTGTGTGGCAGTGTCAGAACCAAAAATAGTAAAAATAAATGACGTATCCAAGGGTGAAAACCTCTTTGAGGTGCCTAAGGATGAGGTACTTGATCAGCTCCCGAGTTACTTTCAAGACAGATCTTCAGTGTGTGTTGAGCCAACACAAGCAGTCAACTTGGGTACAGATGAAGCTCCAAAGATAGTGCACTTGGCTCAATCCTTGTCACCTCTGGAAAGGGAAGTGTATGCACCCTAAAATGGTCACCTAGAATTTGGGCCCCCATTCAGCAATTTATCAAATCCCTGAATCAATATTTTCAAAAATCAACATTTTCCAAATTATATCAATTTCCTTGATCAAATCCTATTTTATCATTTATTCGATTATTTTCTATGGGCTAACTATTTTACCCTAAACTCTTTATTTATTTAAAAGGAATTTCCTCCCCTTTTATTAAATAAAATCCCCCACTTTTCCTCTTATCCTAAGTTGCACAAATAAAGCATTATTCTTATTTTATAAAAAAGAAGAAAAGCACTTTTTGTCTCATATGGACACAAAAGTCAACTCTTATTTTCTCATTGGAGGATATTTGTGCACATGGATTTCTCCTCTTTCAAGCTCCACCCTTGATTAAATATTTTGCCTCTTAATCTCCATGGTCCATTTCTTTTCAATTCCTTTAAAAGGAGAGCTATTTTCTCATTCTAGGATCCCAACTTTTTATGCTAATCTTATGCTACATGATTTCTTGGAGACTTTGGAGCTTTTGGAGATCATTCTATCATTTTAGTTTCTTTCTTGCATCATATCTTTCATGGCATCTAGCTTAGTTTCATTTATGCTTTAGATTAGCTCACATAGCTTAATTAGCAAGGCTTGTAATACTTTCCTTCCATAGCTTAGTTTGCATCTTCATTCCTAGCATAGTTGCATTGCATTGCATCTTTGTTGTTGATTCTTGAGGATATTAGCATTCTTGCCCTTGTCTCTTTGAATCTCCCATTGTGTGGTTTACTAGCAAGGTTGCATGCTTCAATAGCTCTAGCTAAGAGCACCATCAACATCCTTGTGACTCCATGCCTAGGGAGCTCTAGGTCTCTTTCTCAAGGTTTCCCATTCATGGATTCCCTTGGAAGTAATGACTTAGAGAAGTGCACTATTTAGTGTGTACAGGAATCATACACCAAGTTCTTATAGAGGAAGAAGATTAATTTTTCTTGGACTTATTCAGTTATACTAGGGTTGGACACTAATCTCATTATGCATCACTTGTCCATAGCTCTAGGTGTGAAACCAGTCAAACAAAAATTGAGAAAAATCCATCCTCATATAGCTCTTTTAGTCAAAGCAAAATTAGAAAAACTCCTCAGCACAGGATTCATAAGAGCTATTGATTATGCTAAATAGATATCCAATATTGTACTAGTTTCAAAACATGACAATTCCATTTGCATCTGCACAGACTTTAGAGATCCCAATAGAGCATGCCCAAAGGATGATTTTCCACTCCCAAATATAGACATGATAGTGGACATGACTGGAGGTTATGAGATTTATTCCTTGATGGATGGTTTTTCTGGGTATAATCAAATCAAGATAGCTCCTGAAGACCAAGAAAAGATTGCATTCACTTGCACATGGGGTACCTATTGCTGGAACATTATGCCATTTGGATTAAAGAATGCAGGAGCTACCTACCAACGAGCTATGACAACTATCTTTCATGACATGACGCATAAGAATATGGAAGATTATGTGGATGACACTTTGGCTAAATCTAAGAAAAGAAATACACACTTAGGTGATTTGGAAGTCATTCTAGATCGCATGGAACAATTCCAACGAAGATTAAATCCAAAAAAGTGTGCATTTGGTGTTACCTTTGGAAAACTTCTAGGGTTCATTATTTCAGTAAAGGGAATAGAGGTAGACCCTAAAAAGGTCCAAGAAATCATGGACATGCCACCTCCTAAAAACATTAGTCAAATGAGGAGTCTTCAAGGACACCTTCAACCTATAAGGAGGTTCATTTCACAACTGGTAGATAGAACTCAACCTCTCAATAAGAACTTGCATAAGGGAGTTAAATGTATCTGGAATGAGGATTGTCAGAAGAGCATGGACCAAATCAAGAAATATTTGGCAAATCCTCCTATTTTAATGCCTCCTATCCTAGGGAAGCCACTCATTCTATATGTTTCAACAACATAATCTTCCTTGGGGGCATTACTGGCTCAACTTGATGAAAATGGGAAAGAAAGAGCCATATATTACATTAGTCGTACGCTTGTTTTATATGAGGTTAATTACACCAGTATTGAAAAACCTTGCCTTGTAGTGGTGTTTTCTTTCCAAAAGTTGTGACATTACATGATTGTGCACATAATACACCTCATAGAAAAAATTGATCCTCTCAAGTATCAGCTCGGCAAGGCTGCCCTCACAAGTAGACTTGCTAAATGGATGATGATTCTTTCATAATTTGACATAGAATACGTTGAGCGTAAAGCTATAAAAAGACAAGCCATAGCTGATCAATTGGCTGACTTTCCAATTCAAGATAGTGTACCAATTCAAGTCACCTTTCCAAATGAGCACCTTATGTACATGACTGAGAGAACATGGAAGATGTTCTTTGATGGCTCTTTTATGCAAAATGGCTTAGGAGCTAGAGTGTTGTTTGTTTCTCCTCATGGTTACACGATTCCTAAGTCATACAAACTATTGTTCCCATGTACAAACAATATTGCGGAGTATGAAGCTTTGAAAAATGGGCTCAAGATGGCCATAGAATGAAGAATCATAGAGCTACATATCTATGGGGATTCACAGCTGATAATCAACTAGGTTAATGTAGAATATCAAACAAAAGATGAGAAACTGGTACCTTATAAGAAAATGGTTGATTCATTGAGATGGTATTTCACATTCATCACATTTTAGCAAATCCCTAGAGCAAAAAACAAAGCAGCTGATGCTATGGCCACACTGGCTTCACTCCTTCAGTTAGAGCAACATGAATCTAAATTCACATTCCTGGTGGAAGAGCTACATTACCCTATCTATGACTCCCAAGAAATCCATGTCATATGTACCCTTGTTGGTCGTGACTCATCCCAATATGGTGCCATTTACTCATACCTCCGTGATGGCATTATCCCTGATAATTTTAATTGCTTTGAATGAAGAAACCTTACCCGAAATGCCTCTCGCCATACCCTTATCTCTGGTGATTTGTATAGGAGGGGTCTAGATGGGACACTTCTTAGATGCTTAGAAAAGGAAGAATCCAATCAAGCATTAGTTGACATTCACAAGGGCATCTGTGGGGGACATTCCAATGGTCTTGTCATGGCCCGAAGGTTGCTTAGGGTGGGGTACTATTGGCCTACCATGCAGATGGATGCAGTAGCTTTTGCAAAGTCATGCAAAAAGTGTCAAAAACATGGTCACCTGATACATGCTCCAGGCAAGGAGCTTGTTCCTTCTATATCTCATTGGCCATTTCAGTGTTGGGCCTTTGATCTTGTTGGGAAGATACATCCCAACTCCTCAGGTGGACACAAATTTATCGTCACTGCTACTGACTACTTTACTAAATGGGTAGAAGTTGACCCACTTTTTGTTGCCTCGAGTAAGACAGTTTCTCTTTTCATCCTGAACCATATCATCTGTCGATATGGTGTACCTTCTGAGATTATCACTGACAATGGAGGTCAGTTCAAAAATAAGGACCTTAAGCAACTCTGCAAATAATTCAAGATTAAACAACATTGGTCCTCCATTTACTTCCCATAAGGAAATGGTCAAGCAGAGGCTTCAAATAAAACCATTCTGAAAATCCTACATAGAACAGTTCATAAGAATGGTAGAGATTGGCATTTACAGATAAATCCAACTTTGTGGGCCTATAGAACAAGTATTCCTACTCCTACTGGGGCTACTCCTTTCACCCTTACTTATGGTGCTGAAGCAATGTTACCTTTAGAGGTTGAGATTCCTTCACTTAGAGTTTCCCTCAAAGGTCTAGTTATAGATGAAGACTACCGTGCCATGAGACTCCAAGAGTTATAACTTCTTGATGAGAAATGACAAGCATCATTTGACCATATGAGGGTCTATCAAAAGCGCATGTCCAAAGCTTTCAACAAAAAGGTTTTCCCTAGAGAATTCGAAGTGGGAGATCTTGTCCTACGTGAAAATCCTAAGAACCAATAGCAGAGATCAAAAGGGTAAATTTGAACCTAATTGGCTTGGACCTTACATCATTACTGTCGCTTTTGGGACAGGTGCTTATTTATTATCTACTGAAGAGGGAGAGAAGCTCCCTGATCCTATCAATATCTTGCACCTGAAGAAGTTCTATCCATGATGCCTATTTGTCTGGGGGCATCCCTTGTGCATATTTATTGATCCTGAAAAAATTCCAAAAAAAAATTCATATATGATGCTGAAAAAATCCTAAAAAGCATATAAAGCCCTGAAAAAAAATATATATAAAAAAAAAAAAAAAATTGCAAAAAATTCAAAAAAATAGAAAAAGTGCCTTAGTGAAAACCTGGAAACAGGTGCCTTGGTAGCAAAAATACAAAAAAATTAAAAAAATAAAAAAATCTGTCAAGTGGTGAAAACTTGGAAATAGGTGCTACTTGAGGCCTTTGCATCCTTGTTTCTTAGCACATGTCCTCGACACTTAGCCTTTCTCCATCATTCCTTATCCTTGTTGCCTTGGTTTGGAATTGGTTTTTGTCTTTGTCTAAGGGGCATAACTGTGTTAGCTTTGGTCTCTTGGATGTGTCAGTCTTTAGGACACCTTGCAAATGGCGTTTTTCAACACTTTCCTAGCGTCAAGTGTTGCTTAACACTTATCAGATATCCTACCCATAGTCTACTATGATATGATATTTTCCACTGGCATATGCGATACTCAAAGTTTGATTCTATGACCTACACACACACACTTAAACACTTGACTCACTGAGACTTGCTTGACTTTATTTCTTTGTATGCTATCTATGATGATTTCTTTGATGAGTGTTCTCTCCCTAATAGTTTTTGATGATGCATGACTAGAAGACTAGAGGCATGAGAACATGTTTTATTTGTTTTCTGCTTGTGGGTATATTTTGTTGATCTTAACTATCATGAGCATTTATGCTTGTTCCACTTGACATTATGATCTACATTGTATTATCCTTGACTATTTTTCGCAAGTGCATGCTTATAGTCATCTTGACTTTCTTATGTCTCGATACGAGCATAATCTTGCTATACCAAACTTAGGGAACCTCACTACACTAGTCATCTTGACCTACATGTCTCTGATGCTTAGGTGGGATTCCCACATACCTATCTGATATAGATCATATTCAGATTCACATAGTTATACTGGTGTACATTATATGATCTTGCGATGCTACCAATAACGCTCGATGATGATTATTAGAGTCTAATGGCTTTGTGACCTTGCAAGTAAACCACTTTTCATAGTATCTTGCATTCATAGGTTCATATTAGTTTAGTTTTGCATCTTGCATATGGAGAGAGCTCTCCTTTCATCTTTCACGGACTTGTCGGTCAATGACACTCACCTTTCATTTCTTCTTGATCATGTCTTCCACTCCTTGTCTTTTACATCACATCATTTTCCTATCATCACAAGGGGTTAATCTTATCATCATATCTATGTCACCAAGAGATCATTTTCAAGAACATGAGTCTATATCATAAACATGAGAACTAAACATACATTTATGAGAGAGATTTTACATGTGCATTCATAAACATATACATCATACATTTGAGCAATATAACAAGACAATAATACTGAAACATCCATCACAAGTGAGACACGTACACAAGACAAATCGTAAATCCAATGTTCTCATATATAAATCATGATACAAGTACAATGTGAGATCCCAAAATCTGGATCAAATTCTCAAGATACAACTGTACATCTAAAGCCCTAAACCTAGGACTGACTCACCCCGTCATGTGGAGGTGGTGGTGATGGAGCCAGTGGCCCCATCCTATCACCTGCCATATCTGACCTCCCCACCCTCTCAAAGTAGAGTGGTGCCCTCTATCCCTTAGGCACAGCTACTATATATAAACCATGGTAATATGTTTCTTGTGTCGCCTCCTTGCGGATCTCCTCAGCATCTGCTCGTGGTGCCCTCTCGCACTGCTCTATCTTGGCTCGTGCATCTAGGAGCTATTAATCTCACATGAAAATAGTGGTCCTCAACTACTGGACCTCAGCCTCCAAAACCTATATCTGAGCATGGAGATCCTCTCCCCCCCTATTCGCAGGCTGCTCCTGCCCTGCATCCACCCGTCGGCAAGATGGTCTTGCCACATCATCATCATCTGAAACCTGTCTCTGTGACCATCTCCAGCCACCTGATCGAGACCCCTATCCTACTGCTCTCCTCCCTCCTCTCCCTCCTCCGTCTCCCCCATCATCATCATCCCCTTCCCCATCAGATGCCTTAGGTTGTGCATCTGGAATAGTAAACCTAGGAAATGGTTGTCTCCTGCACTTTGCCCTATAAGCTGCGTCAACTCCTGCATCTGCCATATCAAGTAGATAGTCCCAGGGCTCCCTGCGTAGACCTATGGTCTCTTGTGTTGCCTGTTGGTAGTCCAGCATCAGCAACCACCCCAATCCCTCATCCTCCCTACACCGGGCATATGTGGTAGTCTCCATGGGTACCCTCTACTACCGCCCAAACTGCCTCCACACTCGAGAGATCACAAACTGCTCAACAATCTCTAAATGCCAACTGAGTAGTGGCAGACTATACAACATATATTCGAGCTCCCGATCCTGGTCACTTCACTACTCACACTATCGATATGGTCTCCACTCAAAGGCTGTGAGCTCATCTAGAAGCCTCCTGTAGTAAGTGAGGTCTCCGCTATGGGGCTAGCTAATAAAACCTGTATACCTATAGATATAGGGGAATCTCCACTCCCGAGGCTATACTCATGGTCACACAATGGCTATGTGCTCCCATGCCCATATCTATGTGAGAATGGCCCCACATGCCCAAGTCTTGTTGTCCCTATACACTATCTCATGTAGCTCATGGTACATATCTGCTAAGATAGTCGGGCCCCATGCCATCCACCTCGGATGTGCTACCAAATCTGCCACTAACCTGCCCCAACCTAGTGGGAACCCTCTTTGGTTCCTGTCAGTAACCAAGGCATGTGCTACTATTGAGCACACAATACATGGAACCAGATAATCATGACCATACTCCTCTACCAGCTGGTCCCAGTTGAGATGTCTGTCAATGATGGTCACATCCTGGAACAAGTCCTAGATGGCCTATCGCCCCTCTATTAGAGTCTGATCATAGTATACCTATGCCAACAAAAAAATACAAAATCATGTCAGTTTTCATCATATGGAAACATTACATTTATGAACATTTATAAACATGATTATACTCACTGGGTTGCCATGGCTAGGTATCTGGAGGAGCCGATAGATGTCCTCTAATGTGATCATTGCCTCTCTAGTCGGTAGATGAAAGGTGTTGTGCTCACTATGCCATCTCTCAGCCAATGTTGTCAGCAACCCGTGATTTGCCCGTATATGGGGCATATCCAGCAAAAACCTGAATCCCATGATGATCTAATCATCTCTACCAGGAGTATCTAGATCCCTGACACAGCATAGCCCAGTCACTCTTGGTGCTTTGATAATGAGCAGCGGAAAGGCCTCCTATAAGCCATAACCCATAAACTAGCTGTTAGAACATATCATGATGGATGACTAACATCAGTACAAAAAATCTTAAATGAAAAAATTGTCTAGACCCATGTCATATTGTTCAAATTCAAAACATGCAATAATTCTTATTACACTGGTACGATACTATTTTTTGATATTGTATCATGTGATACTTTCCTCAATAGTAGTGTGATACTCTTTTCCTGTACGATAGTTCGCACAAGATCGCACGATGTTTTGTCGAGTATCGTGTGATACTAGATTGAATAGTTGTGCAACACTTTGTGGACCCGTGAACTATTGCACAATATAGAGTATCGAAGGTGTGTGATACTTTAAAACTATCGTATGATATTTTGCTTTCATATAATTTGGAAACATTAAAAATGTGTTATAAATGCATTAAATGACTCAAAAGGCTAGTTTTTCTGAAAACTTACCAGGGCACCATAGTGAGGAGGCTGGTTGTGCAACCGACCATGCTCAAATTGATGTGTGGACTAGAATTGCTACTTGTTGAGCCATAATCTCTCTCTGATCTCTCGAAGTTCTCAAAATCACAATAAGACAAATGAATTTGAAAATGACCTTTTTACCCCTTATATAGCATTTTGACTTTTTGACCTATTTTCAAAACATCTCAAAATTTTGCAAAAATTGCACCCCTAGCTAATTTCGATGTCCTGGATCCATTTTCGGGATTGAAATCAAAATTCAAGTTCATCTTGATAGTCAAAATCACAATTCAAAATTTCTCCTTCTTCTGCCTAGTTGGCTGATCATTTGAGGCCTGATCCTTCAATCTTTGCTGGGGCATCTTCATTTCTTCATCCCCATCTCTCTCAACCTTCTAGTCTTTCATTCATTTCATTTGCTTCATCTCTTTGAGGTTTGACTTCATTTTTATCCTATATCTTTCTTAGTCAAACCTAGTCAAACTGGGGCATATATTCCCTGCTTGGTTATTCTATCATCTTTCACCTTCGATTATGATTTCTAGTGATTTGATTAAATTTATCAATTTACTATTTCTCCTCTACTTGATTTTGATTTCAATTCTGAGGGGGCAGTACCTATCAAACTTCAATCCTTGATTCAGCTTATCAATCAAACCTTGAGATTCTTATCTCTTATTTAAGACTTGACAATCACCTATTTACAGGGGTGTTGGCCTTGTCTTTTTCAATCAGCTCATATTTTTCCTGATGTGTTCCCATCCGTCGAACACACATCTGGGTTGTTTTATGATCCCAAATCGATCTCACATTTCAACTTCATTCTTTGACTACATGTGATCCCAAATCGATCTCACATTAGTCAAAGAGGGGCAAATGTATGCACCCTAAAATGATCGCCTAAACTTTGGGCCCCATTCTTCAATTTATCAATTTCCTGAATCAATATTTTTAAATCAATATTTTCAAATTAAATCAATTTCCTTGATCAAATCCTAATTCTATCATTTTATTCGATTATATTCTATGGGATAACATTTTATCCTAAGTCTTTATTTAATTAAAAGGAATTCACTCCCCTTTTATTAAATAAAAAGCCCCCACTTTCCTCTTATCCTAAGTTGCACAAATAAAGCAGTATTCTTATTTTATAAAAAGGAGAAAAGGTATTTTTGTCTCACATGAGGCACAAAAGTCAACACTTCTTTCTCATTGGAGGAGACTTGTGCACATGGATTGATCTCTTTTTCAAACTCCACCCTTGATCAAATCTTTTGCCTCTTAATCTCCATCGTCCGTTGATTCTCACTTTCTATAAAAGAAGAGCTCTCTTCTCATTCTAGGATCCATTCTTTCATACTAATCTTATGCTGCAGGATTTCTTGGTGATTTTGGAGCTTTGGAGATCTTCTTGCATTCTAGCTTTCATTCTTGCATTTAGCTTAGCTTTCATGACATTTTAGTTTACTTTCCTTTCATGTTTCTATCTTAACTCACCTAGCTTAATTAGCAAAGGCTTGTAATACTTTCATTTCCATAGTTTAGTTGCATTCTCCATTTCTAGCATAGCATTGCATTGGATTTTCATCTTGATTCTTGAAGATATTGGCATTCTTGCCCTTGTCTCTTTGAATCTCCCATTGCGTGGTTTACTAGCAAGGTTATAGGCTTAATAGCTCTAGCTGAGAGCATTCTAAACACCCTTGTGACTCCATGCCTAGGGAGCTCTAGGTCACTTTTTCAAGGTTTACAATCCATGGATTCTCTTGGAAGTAATGACTTAGAGAAGTGCACATTTTGAGTGTACAGATATCTGGGTTGGTGTTTTCTTGAGTTGTTCCAAAAGATTGTACTGGTTGGAAATATTTGGTATAGACTTTGGAACATAAATAGACTTGTTTTGAGAGGTGCTTCATTTAGATGGGACTCCCTGGAGAGTAACCTTTGATTGAGCTCAAGTAGTAACATTGACTAGTTGACTCTCAGATTTTTCCTTGATAGTTATCACATTGACATAATACTTAGAAGGATGACATTCAGAAATGTTACCAACATATTTATAGGATGCAGCATTATAGTTGGCTTCATTGTCACCTTTAGTGTTGGAAGAACTTCCTTTCTCATGTTCAGGAAGTGGATCTTTGAAAGCCGTATGTGACTCATTCGAGGTATGTCTACCAACACTAATTTCATCACTTTCAATTAAGTCTTGAATCACATTTTTAAGCCTTTGGCAATCATTGGTTTTATGCCCTTTTCCTCTGTGAAATTCACAATAATCATTCTCATTCCACCAAGAAGGTTTCACTCTAGGTTCAAAATCTCTAGTTTCAGGAAGTGTAATGAGTTTCTTTGTGATTAACTTCCTCAATGCAGATTCAAGAGATTCCCCCAAATGAGTAAAAGTTCTTCAAGGTGACATAAAAGGCAATCTCGGTTTAGATGAATTTTTGTTGGTGTTCTGATTTGTAGATTGATTTCTATAAGTAGCTTGAGTAGCATTGGCCTTACTTGTGAGATTTAAAAGGGGTTGTGTTGGTTTAACATTGCGATTATCAACAATCCCATCATTGACAATGTTTTTGTTTTTATTCCAGAATTTGGATTTATCATTTTTTGTGTTGTTGTTGTTGGAATATGAATTTGAAGATCCAACATTGTCCTTGGAATAAAGTTTAATCTCACCTTTTCTAACCATAGCTTCCTCAATTTTGACACCATTTTCTATGAGCTTATTAAAGTTTGGTAGACATTGCAATTGTAACCTATAGCTCATTTCTAGTGTAAGGTTATGCACAAAGATATCCATCTTTTCTTGTTCAAGAATTATTCATGGATAATTGGTAAACAATTGAAACCATCTTTTCAAAAAAGTAAGGAAGAGTTCTCCATTCTTTTGATGTGCATTGCAAAGATCTAGAATAGTGATTTCATGTTTGATATTATATGAGTAATGAGTCACAAACTTGTCAATAAGCTCATCGAAAGATTTGATGCCTGGGGGTAGTTTGGAGAACCATTACATGACTTGTCCTCCTAAACTTCATGGAAATAATCACATAAGATAAGTGTCATTGTGAGCGACTTCAATACAAGCAACACAAAACTCACAGATGTGGTCTTGTGGATCCGAATTCCCTTTGTATTTGTCAAATTTTGGTACCTCAAAATGAGGAGGGAATGGAATCATTGCTAAATTTTTATCAAAAGGATAAGGTCATATATCATCCAAGGAATACTTCTTAGTTGATGATCCAGTTTGGATGTCACAGATTTGTTGTTGAAGCATTTGGATTTGTTGTAGATTGGGATCCAAAGATAATATGTGTCCTTGAGTGTTTTGGGAAACACTATGTTGTTGAGTATTTTGAGAAGCATTGGATTGTTGATTGTTTTGGGAAGCATTGTTTTGTTGATTGTTTTGAGAAGCATTGGATTGTTGATTGGTTTCCTTTACTCCATGAGTATGTGTCTCTTGAGAACTACTAGGGATTTCTTGATTGTTTGTGATAGGTGGTTCTCTAAGATGGGAAACATAAAAATCACTTGGTAGTTTGGCTCCTTGTTGAGAAAGCATGAGCAAATACCTCTCTCTATCCATGTCTAGGAGTCTTTCCATGACATTATAAAACCGAGGATCTTGTGTAGCATCCCTAAGATCTTGATTTGTGGGTTCCTCATCTGATGTAAAAAGTGAAGTTTTCCTAGGAATTTCAGACCAAGTATTTTCCTCATTGTCTTTGTTTCCGTCCATCTTGTCTACAAATTCTAGATTAGTGGTTTATTTGAGTTTCTGAGATTGAGGTCGAACCATAAAAATGTGAAAGATGATGTTGGGATGGAAGATTTTTGATGAAAAGATGTGAAAAATGTTTGATATAAAAGAGGTGAAAAAGAAAAAAAAATCATCAAATCAACTAGTTTAATTTTTTGTCAATCAATCTCTCGAGGGGGCATGCATAGGTCATTTGAGACATTGTCTGGGATAGGGGCAAAAATGCATTAATTTTTTTTTGAAACAATGTGACCAACATATTATTTCAAAGAGGGGCAAAATGTATACAATAAAAAGTGACCTCATTAATTAATTAAATATTTATTATTTAATTAAATATTGACTTGATGAATTAATTAAATATTTATTATTTAATTAATATGTATTCCTCTATTTATTAAATAAATTATTCAATTTATTTAATAGATTCACTATAGTCTAATTCTTTATCCTAAGTCTTCTAAATAGTCTATTAAAGTGATTAAATCAATTACATAATCACCTAAATATGACTAAGTCCCCTAGTCCACTTCATCTACCTAGTCACCTGACACATCACCTTGGCTAAGATAAATAATTAATATTAATTATTTATTAATCATTATCCTCACCCACACATGTCATATCTTTAAGGGTTGTGTGGCCTTATAAGACTTGGTCTCATGACCACATGTCTTCTCTCAAACCAAGTCAAGAGACAATCCCTATTCCTAAGGGGCTTCTCAAGCCACCTCTAAGGCTCAAAGGTGACTCATAGGACACTTGTACAAAGAGTCCTCATGAGGAAGAAGTCCTTCCCTCTTCCTCTCTTTGGTCTTTGTGAGACACTTGACATGTGTCTTTCCCTTCCACCTTCTCTTCCATGTCAATGTGAGAGGAAAATCATCCCTATTCTTCCTCTCACATTCCAACTACATCCCCCTTTCTCTCAACTCCTTCAACCAAGTCAATCCTATCCCTAGGATCTTCCACCTTTCATTCTCCACCATAGGATTATGCCACCTAGGCTTGGATCCTCCAAAACTCTATAAAAGGAACATCATTTTCCCTTTGTGAGCTAATAGCTAATAGTTGTGTGTGTGAATTTTGTACCTAGCTGTAGACACAACACTTCAGTAAAACATTAGAGGTTAGCCAAAAACCAAAATCATGCAATGAAATTGAAACTATGCCAACCAAGCGATTTACTGCCTTCTAGTAGATGCGAGTATGATACTCTCAGATTAGACCGAGATCAATGACAATGCAATGCCTAAACGAAGGATTTGAATGCAAAATATGAAAGACTATGAATGCAAATTAAACTTATATTTTTGTATTTTCTATGCAATAATATAAAATATGTATGAGTCTAAGCTAATATGAATGAAATTGAGAGTGAATGCAGATTTAATCTAAAAATTCTATGAATGATATGAAATCTATGATATGAAACTATGCAAAAACTATGAAAGATTATGATCAACTATGAAATATCTCACAAATCGCCTGTCGCAAGTGCTCAATCCTTCAATTGCCAATTCGCTAGAGTAATTGTGCAAATTTGAGTGTTGATAAAAATGAAGAGCTAAGCGTTGTTTTTATAGAAATCCAGGGCTTTGAGGATGCAGGAGAAAAGCCATAAATCACTCTTGATAAACTCAGGTTGATTTTTGAGTTATCAGGAAATTAAGAATAATTAACTCAAAAAAATCATGCAAAAGTAGAGTTTTACTCAAAATAGAGTTTTAGATAAAATTTCAACTCATCATCAGATGTTGAGTTTCAATTTTAAAATTGATTGTTAATTTCTAGTTGCCTGCTTTTCTGATTGTGCATGATTTAATTATAAATTAATTTAAAAAGAAAGTGATTTATTCTCAACTTAACTAATTTTAAAATTAAAACAATTGATTTATGGGTTAATCAATTATTAAATCAAACTTTATTCAAAAACTATATTATTAAATATTGACAACTGATTTTAATTAATTAAATAGGAATTTAATCAATTAGTCATGAGATTTTAGATTTATTGTCAAAATTAAATAATACAATTTAGGAATAAATATAATTGAATATAATTAAATAATTAAGTGACAGTATTAAATATAATTAATTAAATATTTAGAATATTCAATTAATTAAACTTTAGGATAAATAGAATTTATTGTCAAGTAATTATTAAATTAAAAATAATTATGATAAATTAGGAATAGTTCTAGGAATATTCCTCGATGCAGAATTTAAGATAATCAATTAAATTTGATAATGTGCAGATGTGCCTTAGGTTAGGACTTTGATGTTGATTTTGTTTGAATTGAAGATGTAGGAGGTTAATGAACCTATAGCCCATTTTTGGGGTATTACATTTTGTCCCTCTTTGAATCACTGTGCAAAGCGTAGTGGTTCAAAGAATAGTATGTGTATGATATATGTATGAAATTGATTTGAAAGATGAACTGATTCTGAGACATAAATCGATTGAAAGATTTGGAAACAGATGTCGACCCAGGGCCAGGATGACCAAGAATCGAGATGATGCTAGCTATATCAATAATGAACCGGTGATTATGAAAAAAAAAAAAGGTGCCAAAATGCCTGATTCTGAACCTTATGATTGCGAAGAAGTGAGTGACTGATTCCAAACCTCAATGTCCTTGTATGAATCATATTGGTATCACATCCTGAACCCATCAGTTACGAAGAACCAAGGAAATAACACTAATGAACTGATGGTTACGAAAAGCTAATACAATTTACAAGATAGATTAGGATATCGAATTGATATGGATCTTGATGGATCTGATATGCCCTAAGCAATGATAGATTTGCCCCAAGTGACGAGGACTTTAGATGAATCAGTAACTAGATGTGGTTTTTGTCTTGATCACCAAGGAAAGATTGATTATAGATTTAGATTTACAAACTTGAATGATGTGCAATACCATGCCCCCTTCTGGATTAAAATTGAAATCTGACAAGAAAAGTCATCGTTATAGTTTAGAAGCATGTTAATTGATTTGAGAAGTGGTTATACATGTTCGAAAATGCGTTCTGCATCGTTTAGAGGTCCTGGAGACCAAGTTTGACTAGGTTAAACCATGAGTTGACCATAGTTGACCAAGTTGAAATTTTGATAGTTTGATGTAAGATAATCAGTTAAGTTGAATTCTAGATTTCTTTGATGATTGAAGGTTGATTATGCAAGTAGTAGACATCCTAGGTCTAAAAATTTTAAATCATGATTTCGACATAGTAAACGATCTCATATTACAATTTTGATCCCGAAAATGGGTTCAAAATGTTGACATTAGCCAGGGGTACAATTTTCGTGAAAAATAGAACACTTTTGAAAATTAGGTCAAAAGCTATATAAAGGCCGGAAGGGTCATTTTCAATTCATTTTCACCATTGACTTTTGAAAACCTTATGGAGCCCTCTGAGTGAGAAAATGGTAGAAATGAAGGTACCTATGTCTTCTCACCATTTTGAGCATAGCCAGAGGCATCAAAGACCTCAACAATATGGACATTCGGTAAGTGGACCTCTATGCCTCTCTGAAAAGTCAATTTTTCTTTGTTTATAGCATTTTTAGCATATTTTTCATACGTTTTGAATTTTGAATTTTGAATTTTTGCATGCACGGAAACTCATACGACTATCCTTCTGGGCTCGTATGACTTTTCAATTCTAGTTAGGTTGTCGTATCACTATCCCCCAAGACTCGTATGAGAGGGACCCAAGAGTCATACGACGTTTCGTCGGGTCCCTCATAACTCGTACGAGGATATATTCAGTGTCGTATCATCATTGTTTGTCGTATGGTAACTGGTGAAAACTCGTACGAGTTTCAATGCCAGTCTGCTTTGTCATTTGAAAAATAGTGAGCCCAAAACTCATTTCTAGGTCAAATTTTTGAATTTTTTGATCTTTTAGCCTGATTACTGGATCTTTGATCGACCTTCTGAAATAGTAAATTGTGCAATTCCTATATTTGTAGCCTGTTTTTCAACCAAATTACTGATAGGGTTCCCTGTTTCTATGCTCTATAAGTCACATATCCTGATGTTCATGTGCGCATTTCTCATCTTGCCACTCAAAGACTTTGTGTTTCATTACCTGATCCCATGAGAGTTCATCTTGCTTCATGTAGATTTGAGTATCTGATTCATTTACCCAAGATTAGGGTAAATCATGGACTATTGACTGCTTTGATAGAGAGATTTCAATCTGAGACCTAGACTTTCCACTTGCCGACTAGGGAGATCATTGTTACACCAGAGGATGTATACCGTATACTGTGCATTCCCTTCCATTCAGGTCAGCGTCCAGCTTATGTGAGTTCAGGGAACACTGGTTTACTAGCCTTCAGACATCTTTTTGGAGATGATACATAGATGACTGGTTCTATTTCATTGGAGACCTTAGTACAATGTTATGGTCAGACACACAGATTAGAGTGCATCCTTGTCAAGATGATAGCAGGTATTATTATGTCTGACCATCAATAGAACGGTCTTTTGATGGGTTGGGCATCGAGGGTAGCACATTTGATGGTGACTCCTTCTGAGTTAGCCTGGGGTTAGTGTTTATTAGCCCACATGTTCTTTGAGATGCATGAGGTAGTGTATCAGGAGAGAAAATCTTTTGTTGCTAGTGCTTTAGTTCTACAGATCTGTGCATGGGAGCATATCCCAGTTTTGAGACCAGTATGCTAGTCATAGCGACAGCCACAAGAGCCCATTATTTATATTTATGCTGGATATATCATACAGGGTCACATGGTCCATGTAAAGTACTGGAGATGGTGCCTTGATGACATGACATTTGTATGTTGGAGGCCTTATGTAGATATTGAGCCTTGGCCTACTGTATGAGAGCAGTTCAATTTCTTCTGCCAGAGTCATGTGTTGATTGGATGATCGTCGTCTATACTTGAGCAATTTATCATTACTAGGGTGTGGTGACAGTATGGACGACTACATGATGCACCTCAAGATTATGCCACTTACGCTCTGATAGCCTGTGAGCTCAGACTTGGATGGACCGCGAGGCTTTCTTATGCCTTGTATTCACAGGAGTACAGTGGTATTATTGACAGGGACTAGGAGTACAGACCACAGGTTGTTGATGCTAGAGTGATAGATGGCTTTATATCCTGGCTTGCAGATCACCCTATCTACAG
>BSBK01002527.1:107500-202500 GCA_027943335.1 Chamaecyparis obtusa
AAGATTGCGTTGATAGATGGAGCATTTTGAAACAAGTGGCGCCTGTTTGCTGGGTTTTCACCATCTTGGCAGAGATTCTATTTTTGCTACTAAGGTGCCTGTTTCTAGGTTTTCACCAAGACACTTTTTCTTTTTCTCATTTTTTTGTATTTTTCATTTTTCCAATTTTTTTTTTGTACTTTTGATATTGTAATACCCCTTCCATTCGTGACATTTAGTTAGCAACAAGGATGTTAAAGAATTAAGCTATATCGATAAGATATTAACAAATGGTATAAATGATTAATGTCTACTTACTATGGGATTCTAGATAAAATATACAAATTAACTCTATTAAAAATATATATATAAGTCTAATGTTTCATAGTGAAAATTTATTGTGGAATAACATGTTACTAATAGTGTAATTTATTTCTAATAAACATGAGGTATCAGTGAATAACACATAAAATATGATGTGTTAGAAATACAAGAAAGTGTGATAAATATTATATATATAGAGTGTTTATGTAGATGTTAATGTAAAGATTGTATAGTGTAGTAAAATGAGTAAAAAAATGGAAAAAAAAGAAAAGAATAAAGTATATGTTAATACGAGTAAAATGTATACATACATATGTTGTAAAAAGGAATAAGAATAAGTAGTAAATATAATTAAGAATAAAATAGAGTTATGGCCATGAAATGCTCAATTAATAATCATAATTTAGACTCGAGAAGATATGCCATGAATGCAAGAAACTCTAGGTGCATTGGCCTAAGGAGATTTATAATGTTGATATGTGTAACTGTAAATCCCTCAAATGTGCGATACCATACATACTTGATTTTCTTTCCCTCATAGCCTAAGATGGATCACACATGTTTTCAAAAGCCTAATTAGTAATTATTGATAATTTGATACTCATTCCTCCGTATTGAAAGAGAAACCTTATGTTCCCCCTTGGAAAAGTGCTCATCATTTAAGGGAAGGTGCTTGCCTTCCACAAACTGATTATTGATTTTCTAGCATCCATAGTTTAAGAAATTAAGAGGAACTGTTTGCGGCCCTATAATCATAATTGTATTGACCTTCTAATTCGGATCTAATGGAAATAGAAAAAATCGGCCAATGGCACAAATTAGTGAGCCACATCCTCTGTGATGCCAGTAAATGAACATTAAATGGAACCATCTACTACAAGTTAGTTTTGATTTAATAGGAACTGAGCACTCACATCATCAAAGGATGTTCATGGACTGATTAGAGACGAATGGAGTCAAAGATGAAGGAAAGGGTTCGACAGTGCAAAGGTATGGCGGGCCTGCTAACTGCTACGCATGCAGAGAAAGCAGTTTTGAAAACGTCGTTGACAATTAGAAGAGGATAGATCGACATATGAAGATGGGAGAGAAGCCACTAGTGCATGCAAATTGGAAAGTTGTTTTGGATAGGATATTAAATTCACAGGAGAGGATGATGGTCTTACCAAAAAAGCACTAAATTCTGCAGTATCCAATGTCTCAAAACACTATATTCGGTAGTATCCAATGTCCACTCGGATGTTACTGGTATACAACTAAGAGACAGAGCCTCGAAGATTGTTTTCAGCAGTCCTTTTTACTTCTGGAAGAGAGATAGTTATCTAGATACAGCCATCTACAGCCGCTAAGATTTTTATTTATTTATTTTTTACACAAGCATGAGAGGGAGGAGGAGCCTCAAGATAGTGAGGCTAGCCATTCAATCCAGTGACTTAGTTCAAAAGCTTTGTGAGGAGGGGAAATTGGTGGCTCACAATAATCTGCAATATTCTACCCAAACTTTGAAAAATCAGAATTGATGCCATGTGTGAAATATTTCTGCAGCCGTTACGTTTAACCCAGAAACTGCTATCCAGGGACTTGAAATATTTCATCAGCGATTAAAAATCTTCTGTTAGCGACTAAAAATAGATTGTTATTGCCAACAAATAATATTGCCCTAGGTATGGCAGAGGTGTGATTACCTGTCTTAGCATTCCGTCAGAATTTTATGCAGCGACTTATTTCTCGAATGCCATTTTTTTTCAATCTTTCAGTAGGGACTTGTTTATATTTGCGCTCTTCAGGTATGTTCTCAAAACTGATGCATTATACCTCTTAGAAGTGAGATTTAATGGAATGCATATGAACATAGTAAAAATGTGGAAGACATGGCTTTAAAATGTAGAAAGTACGACTCTAAAACATTTATGCAAACTTGAATTATTGGGTAAGGGTTTTTATTTTTTTTCTTAAACTATAAAATGATAGGGTACGACTCTATGCATTATCGTGTAGGGCTAAGTTGGTCTTTGTGAAAATCATCTTAAAATGATTTGAGGGGATGTGTTTTTGCTTTCTTTTCTTATGTATTTTATGAGCTTTTTTATAGCCTCGTAGCCATTGATTCCTTATTTAGTTAAAGCATGTAATTCGAGTGAATATTATACCTCCAAGAAATGGTTTTTTTTAATTGAATGAAGTGATCGAATTAAAAATGTGGAAAGTATAGCTTTTAAACGTAGAAATTATGGCTTTAAAACTTCCATGCAAATGGTAGGATTGTACAGTAATTACAAATACTGATGTATAGTAAAGGATTTAGAAACTGTCTTGTAAAAGTGTTTAGGAACATATTATCCAGGTTTTGAGCGATTCAGAATAGAGTAAAAGTCTGCAAGTGCTTGTATAGGCATGCATACCAAAATCTGAAAGCATCGACAAACCTCATAGTCAGTCATCCAAAATATAATTGTTTATTAAGCCGTAAATTTTTTACTAAAAGTTGTGTGATTTGTCTTCCTGTTGTGAAGATATTGTATGAAAAATTGAAAATAATCGAGATAAAAGACAAGTCCAATGTAAACTAGTATATATATTTAATGCATACAAACTTTGATTTCATAGACAGTATGTATGTGGTACAAATCAATCAAAAGAGGTATCCCCTACATTAATAGGCTGCAACAAAAATAATTTATGTTGATGCCCCGTAGTGTAAATTAAGTTTTATAGATATTCAACCTTCATACAGTCAATCAAATCAAATTTACATAACAAGGTTCAATAATATAAGACAATGGAATATGTGATTTTGTTAATTTAGATATAAATTTGATTTTTAATAAGTATTAAGAAAATATGTTATATTAGTGGGAATATTGACTTAATGGTAGGGTAAGATATATTAGTTTTATGCAAAAACAAAATTGTTATTTTATAATATTTAGCAATGGTGTGGGATTAGATTATTATTCCATAATGGAAAATTATAATCAATTAAATTGTAATTTAAACAAATTAAATTGATGTTTGTCATTTAGATCAAATAAATAAAATTTAAATTGTTAAATTAAAGATTTAATAATCTAAAGTTCTCTTCAGGGAATGATTTAAATTTGGAATTTGTGTCTAAGCCATTGTAGCTATGATTAGTTTCTTATTAGATTTCATTGGCTTATGGGTGTTATGAATACTAGTTAGTTATGTTTTTATATGTAGTATGTAATGAAAATTTAAGAGTAGTTAGAGAGTTAGTTCCTTTTAGTGATTTTATTTTTGGTTATTTTAGAATTTCATTAGTTCATACATTCATGAGACCCTTTTTGTTAGTCAATTTCATCTTGTCAATTTTAATACCAAGTTGTTTTAACAAATGTAGATACTTGGATTAGACAACTTGTATGAATTTTAGCAAAACTGATACTTTTAAATTATGGATATAGGTTATTGATTAGAGAGAAGTGGTTGGTGTGTTTATATCTGAACATGAAATTATGCAACTTAATTAGGTTACTAAGTTGGATTCATATAAAGTTATTTGGAATTAGCCTTGTGTTAATCTTAAGACTTTATGTGTTAAATTAAAGTAATGACCTTGAGTTAAGATGTAAGACACCATTTTTAGTGTCCCTGTGATATTTATAGTTATACTTAATTGATAGTTATGTGTCTCTTTATAGGAGTTGGAAATTAAATTTATAAAAGCTTAAATTGAAGTATAATTGTAATAGAGTATGTGTTGCGATGTGTCAAAAAAGGCATTTTAAGACAGATGCATGGTTGAGTAGCTACTATTATATGCTTAGTTTGTAATGTTGTAAATTGCATAGAAGTTTATTAATTTACTTGATTTTGGGGATAAATGTGTTGTGAGTGTAGAATGATTTATGTCAAGTTAATTGTCTTTGGGGTTGTGATTTATGAATGTGGATGAATGGAAGTGTTTGATGTATGAGTTTACATTTCTCCTTTGGCTCCCCATGGTTGGTCATGGAGGAAGATTTGCTCTTGATTCTTTGTGGTGTTTTAGCTCCCATGGTTGGTCATGGTGAGAGCAAGCACCTTTGTGTTTTCTTTTGTCATTGGATTTGGGTTGTATGCTCTTGGCTCACTCACCCATGGGAGGGAAGAGCAACCAAGAGGGGGTGTGGGGAATGGAAGCAACTCCATGTGTAGAGTCTCCTCCATGTGTGGGGAAGGATGAAACTTGGGCTGAGTGATTTTCCCCAAGTAACCTTGCATTTAGCCCATGAGGCATTGGGGGTATAAGGAGGGAAGATTGGCCATGTGAGCCTTGTTATGATATTGAGGGTATAAGGCGGGATAAATTGGTCCATGTGTGGCCTTGTTATGATACTTATTTGGGTCCATGTGTGGCCTTGTTTTGATATTGAGTTTATTTGGGTCCATGTGTGGCCTTATTTTCATGCAATGGTTATCTCCATGGGTTGTCCACCCACACCCCACAAAAGGAATTCTTGGAATTTCTTAGTTTCACCCTTGAGGGAATTTGGGTTTGCAATTTATGTTATCTTGTGAGTGTTTTGTGTTTGAGTGTGTGTATCCCATGTTAGGGTCATTTGATGAACCATCGAGCCATGTTGTAAATCTTGGATCTCATGATGTCACCCTTGGGTATTATGGTAGATGCTTGTGTTTATTTATGTGTTTTCTTGCTTTTATGAACTTGTTAATTGTGGTTTGAGATCCAAGTACCGAACTACGAAGACTCTGTGCATGACGTAGGCAAGGCCATCTGGAGATGAGACCCTGAGTCTCTAGGTCTAGCCCTTAGGTCTTCTCCTTCGCTTCTATATATGTAAACTCTCTTAGTTAAAATTAATGGAAAGGATTACCATATGATCAAGTATATTGGTTAGTAAATTTGATGTTGTAAACCGAACAATGCAACATTTATTGTGCCCCATAATTGATGTAATGTAGTAGCAATGGATCATTTAAAAAGGTAATTAGAAATTTGGATTTTGTTCATTAATCATGTTATATTTATGAAGCATTTATGTTTCTCTCTGATGTTGTATGATCTAGTTAATTGTAAACCTTGTTGTTGTTATATAATAATAAAAAATTGTTGCGATCTTTCATGCAAAAATTTGGGCATGACAGATATTTTCAATTTTTTTTTGTGAATCTTCAAGGTGCCTATTGATAGGTTTTCACCAAGATGCTCATTTTTTCAGGACTTTTTCAGATTTTTAAGATTTTTTCAAGACATTTTACCATACACTAAATGCCTTAGGCATAGAATTTCTTCAGATGGAGAACGTTGATTAGTTCTCGGAGTTGTTCTCCTTCAATCATTGAGAGTTGATAGGCTCCAGAGCCAAAAGTAGCAGTGATAACAAAGGGACCCAACCAGTTGAGTTAAAAATTCCCCTTGCACTCTCTATGTGATTGATTTTTAGGATTCTCTCTCAAGACTAGATCACCAACCTGAAATTCTTTGTGTCTGACTTTCTTGTTGTAGCCTCTAGACATTCTTTTCTGATATACTCTGAGATGATCATACGCTGGTTGTCTGCACTCATCTAGTAGTTCAAGCTCTTGCAACCTAGACACTCTGTAGTCATCATTAGTTACTAGACCAAGCATTCTAATTCTTAGTGATGGGATTTCAACCTTAATAGGCAGTACCACTTCAGACCCATAAACTAAAGTGAAAGGTGTAACCCTAGTGGGCATTCTAATACTTGTTTTGCAGGCTTAGAGAGTTGGATTGATCATGAGATGCTAGTCTCTTCCTGTCTTATTAACTATACAGTGTAAGATTTTCAATAGATTCTTGTTAGAAGCCTTTGCTTGTCCATTCCCTTGAGGATAGTAGATAGATGACTAGTGTTGTGTAATCTTGAATTTGGCACATAGATCATCTAAGTCTTTGTTTTTGAATTGTCCACCATTATCTGTGACTATAGAGTGTGGAATACCATATCTGCAAATGATGTAGTTCAAAATGAACATAGAAATTTGTTTACTTGTTGCTTGTGTCAAGGGGACTGCTTCTACCCATTTTGTGAAATAATTTGTAGTTGTGATTATATGGGTATGTCCATTAGAAGAATGAGGATGTATGGATCCTATAAGATCAAATGCCCATTGGTGAAAAGGCCATTGTGTAGTAAAGGGAATTAGATCTCTCCCTGGAGCATGAATTAAGTTACGATGTACTTGGCACTTTTGACAGTTCTTAGCAAACTTGATAGACTCTTTCTCCATTTTCGGCCAATAGTACCCAACCCTAATAAGTTTTTGAGCTAGCGTTAAACCGTTTGAGTGTGACTCACAAATACCATCATGGACTTCCTCTAACAAATGTTGAGACTCTTCCCATTCTAAACATCTAAGTAGCATACCATCTAGACCTCGTTTGTATAGATCATGACCAATGATAACATATCGGGGGGCATTTCGGATAAGGTATCTCTTTTCATGGTGGTTAAAGGTATCGGGAATGATTTGGTCTTTGAGATAGGAGAATAGGTTTTTGTATCAAGATGAATCATGACCTAAAATAGTGCAAATCATGCGGGTTTCAGGGGAATCATATATAGGATAAGATAGTGCTTCCACCAGGAACTCGTAGTGTAGCTCATGTTCAGGCTGATGTAATAAAGTAGATAGTGTTGCCATTGCATCGACCACCTTATTCTCTATTCTAGGAATTTGCTCAAATGTGATAGATATAAAATACTTCTTTAGATCATCTACCATTCTCTTGTATGGGACAAGCTTTTCATCCTTCGTTTGGTACACATCATTGACTTGATGGATAACCAGTTGTGAGTCTCCATGAATGTGTATCTCTGTCACTCTCCACTCAATTGCCATTTTCATGCCATTAAGAAGGGCTTCATATTCAATAATATTGTTTGTGCAAGGGAACTTTAATCTGAATGCTTTTGGTATTGAGTACCCTTGAGGTGTGATAAATAATATGCTTGCTCTAGATCCATTCTGTGTATAGGAGCCGTCAAAGAATAATTGCCATTCTCTAGAAGAAAGATTCATGATAGAGGAATCTGGGAATTCCATTTGCATTGGTGTGTCATCGAACAAAGGTGCATCTACTAACTGATCAGCAATAACTTGGCCTTTAATAGCTTTTCTTTCAATATATTCAATGTCAAATTCACTTAAGAGCATGACCCATTTAGCTAATCTACCTGTGAGGGCAGCTTTGCTTAGTAGGTACTTTAGTGGATCAATCTTAGCTACCAAATGTGTGGTATGAGCCAACATATAATGTCTCAGTTTCTATGACGCAAAGATCACAGCTAGGAAAGCCTTTTCAATCATTGAATAGTTCTTCTCATATGCTACCAATGTTCGACTAATATAGTATATAGCTCTTTCCTTCTTGTTCTCATCATGTTGTGCAAGCAATGCTCCCAACGATGTATCTGTAGTGGAGACATATAAGATCAAAGGCTTCCCTTGAATGGGAGGCATCAAGATAGGAGGATTTGATAGATATTTCTTGATATGATTAAAATTATTTTCACATTCTTCGCTCCATGCAAAAGTCACACCTTTATGTAATGTCTTTGTAAAAGGTTGTGATATGTCCGCTAGTTGAGATATGAAGCATCTGATAGATTGAACTCTCCCTTGCAATGTTCTCATTTGACTGATATTCTCTGGTGGTTGCATCTCCATTATAGCCTTTACTTTAGTTGGATCAACTTCAATACCCTTCTTTGAAACTATGTATCCTAAGAGTTTTCCAGAAGTGACACCAAAAGCACACTTCTTAGGATTTAGTCTGAAACTAAATTTTTCCATTCTGTCTAGTATCTTGCTCAAGTCATTTAGATGTTCAACTCTAATCATAGATTTTGCTAAAGTATCATCAACATAATCCTCCATAGTTCTATGCATCATGTCATGAAAAATAGACGTTATAGCTCTCTGATATGTAGCACCAACATTTTTAAGCCCAAATGGCATGCCATTCCAACAGAAGGTACCCCATGCACATGTGAAAGAAGTTTTCTCTTGATCTTTTGGAGCAATTTTTATTTGATTATATTCAGAAAAACCATCCATTAAAGAATACATCTCAAAACCCGCAGTCATGTCCACTATCATATCAATGTTAGGCAGTGAAAAATCATCCTTAGGGCATGCTTTATTTACATCTCTAAAATCTGTGCATACTCTTATTGATTTGTCTGGTTTTGAAATAGGTACAATATTAGAGATCCATTTAGTATAGTCAATAACATGAATGAATCTGGCTTTTAGTAGCTTCTCTAATTCAACTTTTACCAAGAGTGCAACATGTGGATGCATCTTTCTCAATTTTTGCTTAACAGGTTTGACATTTGGAGCTATAGACAAATGGTGCATTATAAGATCAGGATCCAACCCTGGCATATCTGAATACTTCTAGGCAAAATTGATCTTCTTTTCTGTTAGGAATGTTGTAAATTTTTGCTTCTCTTCTTCTGATAGGGATTGTGCTACATGGATCAACTGTGGTTCTTCTGTTGTTCCCAAGTTGATAGATTGAGTGGGCTCAATTAGAATTGGAGATTTATCCTACAAATGACTCGGAAGGACATCAAATATCTCATCCTTAGGCACCTTAGAGAGGTTTTCACCTTCGGATATGTCTTTTATTTTTACTTTTGCAGGTTCTGAAACTGCCACAAAGTGGTTTAACACTCAGAACTCCTTTTCTTTTTCTTTTTATTCTTATTTTTCTAAGTAAGATACTTGATGTTCGACTTCGTCATGCTAACGCTAAGTTCACTGATGGAAGTCCTCATAGGCTCAACTGCATTGAGGTAGCAAGCAAGGGCATAGTCATTGGGAAAGGTATAAATACCTTGGTTTAGGTTTGTGGACGTTAGGTCAAGAAGGTCAAGGCATTGGATAGTCAAAGTGGTGAAAGATTGGGAAAGAGTGTTTACAAATATGGATATGTCATCATTGGTCCTAACCCAACGCTTGAGTTCAAAGGTGATATTACAACTTCAGACATTCAATTCGTGAGTAGGCTCAATGTCATTGTGGAGGTCCACTTCAGCCATCAGTGGATCAAACTCGATAAGTTCATCATTTCTCTCTATACTTATGTTGGGTTTAGGTGCATATTGGTGAATAACATCAACATGTTTCTCTGTAATAAGCTCATCTTCTTCTGGAATGGCTCCCCATTCATAGTCATTAGATTCTTCATCTATGCCTCTAGGAAATCTAAGAACATGAGTAAAGTCAAGATGAATACCCCAAGAAGGGTTACCTTCAGATTCTTATTTGAATTCATACTCATGGGAATCTATCTCAAAATAACTACCACCTTCCTCTTTGTCTGTTTGATTTTCATCGAGATTAGTTGGTTCTTGTGTTGCAACTACCTCTTGTTCTATAGTAGGTTCTTATGTTTCTACTACATTAATTCTTTTTATTGGATCATCTTCAGTGTCAAGGAGGTCTTTTATTTCTTTAGGAAAACGCTCATAGGGAATGAGATCTTCAGTGGTGTCTGAATCATCACTATCAGATTGTTCTGTTGTTTCTCCCTTTAGTTGATTTGATGTGGATGGCTCAATCTATTCTAAGACATGTGGGGAGTTCTTGCTAAGACAAAAATGTTTCTTCTTATATCCTAGACCTGTTGTATTCTTGTTTGCTTGGCCACGATGGTCAAGAGGTGACAAAAGACCTTTACCCTATAGTCCTAGAGGTCCTTTTCCATTATATCCCATTTTTGTGATCAATTTATCCCCTGGTCCATATGACTTAGAAGGGATACTCGGTATTTTAGCATCACATTTTTGAACAATTTGAGATTTAGGTTCATCTTTGTATAGCCATGCAAGCACAACTTCATCCTCTTCAAACTCTTGTTTAGATATTTGTTCTGCAACAAAATTTCCTTTATATGCTTCAAGAGGTTCTTTAGACTCTAGTTTGGATTGTTTTAGAGTTTGTCCATAAGACTTAGGTGAGATAGGGAGAGATGTGAAAGATAAGACTGGCTCTATAGTATATTCTCCCATACCATTTTCTTTGATCTTAACCTCTTTAGCAATGTCCTCCATCTTGGATGTTGAAGCAACATCTAGCTACTTAGTGGAAGATTCTTTGTTATTAGGAACAAGTTTATCAACACTCTCTTTCAATGTATTGCAAGTTGTATACAGATCAACGGGGATCGTCACCTCTACTCCTTCATAAGGGAATTTCAAGCACTGATCGTATGTAGAAGGAATAGCCTTCATTTCATGTATCCAGGGTCTCCCTAGAAGGATATTGTAAGCCAAAGGTAGATCAAGAACTTGACATATAGTATCTCTGATGACAGGACCTGCTCTGATAGGTAGGACAATTGTTCCTTTTGAAGATCTTTCTTGCTCATCATATGCTTTTATAGTTATCTTCTTTCTAGGATCAATGACCATTTCTGAAAATCCCAATTGTGTAATCAAGCTGAAAGAACAAATGTTTAGACCAGCACCCCCATCTATCAACACACGTTTGACACAACAGTTTTGGATCAAGACTTCAATATGCAAGGGTTGGTTATGTGAATGACTCGAGGAATTATCATCTTCCTCTGAAAAGGAAATATACCGTGGAGACATAAGATGACCAACCATAGTTTGGAATCTGTCTAAATCAAGGTTATCAGGAACATTGGATTCGAGCAGAGCTTTATCTAGAATGGTTCTATGAGCTGGAGATATCCGAAGCAACTCAAACATGGAGATTTTTGCATTTATGTGTTGGAGTTGTTGGACAATACTGTATGAAGTAGGCCTTGTATCTTTAGGATTTGAAGATTTAGAGGTAGCCTTCTGTTTAGAAGAAGATGAAAGATTGAAAGGCATCTTAGGGACATGGGATGAATCTAGTATTTGTCCTTGTAGGTGTGCCTGAGCTTGTGATTGAGTAACTGAGTTAGCTGATTGATTTCCTCTATCTTTTCTTACAATTGTGATGACATTGCAACACTCAGATAGACATGGTTTAATCATATTGATGACAACATTGTTTCCAGAGTATGCATAATTGACTTTAGCACCCATGTTAGGCTGAGAAGAAGAATCTTCTTTACCATGCTTAGGAAATGGTTATGTGAATGCTATATGATCATTATTGCTCTTATGATTGTCAATCATGATGTCTCAATTATCAATTTTGTCTTGTATGATGTGCTTCAAGCGAATGCAGTTATTAGTCTTATGACCTTTATTATGATGGAATTCACAGAAATCATTCTCTCTCCACCATTTCAGTTTAGGTTCAAGATCGAAGACTTTCATCTTAGGCAAGTAGATGATTTTGTTTACCAATAGAGTTTTCATGGTAGATTCCAAGGATTCTCAAAGAGGAGTGAATTTGTGATTAGGATTTGTAGCCCAAGGTTTGTAATCAGATGACTTTTTGTTGGACTCTATTGCTTTATCTTTGGAAGCTTTGATGGCTTGGGTACCAACAGTGAGATTAAAAGCAGGTGCCTTAGATGGGGCACAAATATTATCAACAACGCCATCTGTGACAATGCCCTTATTCTTGTTCCAATTTTTGTTCTTGTCTTTAGAACTAGATCCAGATTCATACTTGTCCTTTTGAAGTGTAATGTCTCCTTTTTTCACAAGTACTTTCTCAATTTTGATTGCATTATCTACCATCTTATCAAAAGATGTATGATTTTGCATTTGCAAAGGGTAGTTGATTTCTGAAACAAGATTGTTGATGAAAATTTCTAGCTTCTCAGTTTCTGGAATGGGTCTAGCATATAGAGAAAATTTCTTCCTCCATCTCTTGAGAAATGTTAGGAATGGTTCACTTGGATATTGTTTCAGATTGCAGATGTCGATCATGGTGACCGGATGTTGAATATTGTAGGAGTATTGTTGATAGAACAGTTTGATCAACCTAAAAGTTTTGATAGTAGGAGGCATTCTAGAGAACCAATGAATGGCCGACCCTCCCAGAGATCGAGGGAAAAGACACATTAAGTAGGTTGGTTTGTGCATAAACTCCATAGATTTAGTACATAATTCTTTGACATGATCTTGAGGATCAGAGTTTCTATCATATTTATCATATTTAGGAATCTCTACCCTTTTAGGGAATGGTGACATGTAAAAGTCTTTATCAAATGGAAAAGGGCATAGAGCTTCCATGGAGAACTCCTTAGGTTCCTTTTCTTTTTCAAGTTTGTTAAGTTTGACTTACATGGCATGCATCTGTTTCATCATAGCCATGATAAGAGTTTCTTCCTCATGTGTAATGATATTGTCCACATTAAAGTTTGGAGGAAGTTTAGCTCCTTGATGAGCTAACTCTAGAAAGTATGCTTCTCTATCTTCTTTCAAGAAATGCTTCATCATCCTTTTGAAGTTATCATCATTTTGATATTGGGCAATTTCAGAAGGTGTAGGTTCTTGATCCATACCGTGTTGAGATTGATTTCCTTGAGACCTATGATGTGTCCCTCCATGAGACATGTTAGGAGTTTTAAGACTCCCTGGATTAGATTGAGGTGGAGTTTGTTGATTACCTCCATGAGTTGATGGAGGGGGTATGTAACCATTTTTCAATAAAAAATTGTTAAGACCGTCATCTTCGTAAAGACCAAAATTATAGAGTTGCTCAAGAGTTGGACCTACGTGAGTAGAAAAAGTTGCGGTGTTAAGTGCTTCTCTAAATTTCTTGTGTGAGGAAGCTCTAGTTTCCACCATTAACCTTGGGTGAAGCAAAAAAGCAAGATGAAGACAACTGAAGAAAGACCTGATTCAAGAAGATCGAATGATGCAACCTTCAAGATTGAAGTGATTAAAGATTAGATCAGACGTAAATGAAGGATACTGCGCCACAGTAGTATGGGTAGATGCCCAACAGATGGCGAGCACGAGCTCACAACACTTTTTTAGTAACAAGACTGAATTTGAAGATAATTTTGACAAGGTTTTGACACAAGATGAAAAAGACTTAAATCGATAAATTAGAAGGCAAAATCAGACTCAAGAGCTCACTTTAGGAAAATGAATGAATTTGTTCTAGTTTCTTCTCTATTTCTGACACAGTGATTTGTTCGACAGATTCTAGAAATAGGCTGTAAATACTGAGTCTCTGACAATTTTGACCACTTTCTAGCAATTTTTTTTCTCAAACGACTTTCTATAGAATCATATGACAATGGGTATGCTATGAAATGACAGTTGACAAAACTCGTACGACAAATGCAAAGCTCGCATGATAGTTGATAACAGGATTTTGACTTTTGTTTTTGACTGGTGGAAAAACTTGTATGACACTATACAAGCTATCATACGACAATACAGGGGTTCTAAAACAACAATTGCCAAAACTCGTATGACTTTCTAACTTTGTGGGATGATTGTTGACTCCAGAAAGGAATTTTACTTCAAATTTTGCAAATTTTTGGTTTTTAGTTTTAGATTGTTCACAAATTTTTCTATCCAGGTTTGAAGATTATTCTGGGATCATTCATTTTCGGTAATCAAATAGATAAACAAGCACGCAAAATAGCAAGTAAGTGATTCCAAGCACGTCTAAAAATAATGAACAGAGGACAAAGCAACCCTGCGCATGAACAAACAAGTGACTGAATATGCTAATCCCTAGGAGTGCTAGTTGTGTATGTTCCAAAAAGTTTTTCAATAACGCACATATTCCTAGAAAAATGAAAATTTGGCCTCACTAAGTTTTGTTGTAATGGTCTGACTCTATAACTTTTATGATCTCAAGAGGGCGAACTCCAATCCAGGCGTACCGGGGTTTTGACACAGTCCAAGAATTTAATCAATCAGGAGCTGCTAGGAAGATCTGACAGCCCAACAAGAGACCACACCTATGAAGATTTCCTCCACAAGGACATTTATATAGTGGCTGCTGCTACCACGACGAAAATGGCTATTACCACTTGAGGTTCCGTCCACATGGTTGACCCAATTAAGGGAATGTCCACTACGGTTAACCCTCTCTAAAGGTGACTCACAAAAGATACCACATGGAGACTGGTTCCAGATTCAAGAATCTGAGTTTCTGATACTACCCAAAAAAGGAGTAGAGTATAGTCCTCTAGCCTTTTCACTTTTAACCAAAATAAAGCAGACAGATTAATCTGACATGCTAAGACCAAGATTATCTCACAAAGATCTATGTCGTCAACCGCTTATGATCTATCAACCCCTCCGGAGAGGGAATCTATCAATTAAAAGTTGAAGACACACGAATCTAGTAGAATGTGAGACTCTCTCAGTAACCTCCCTACCTACAAGGGGATCCTTCGTCAAGAAGAGCTTCACATGCATGAACAAGCGGAAGAAGCCCACTCTCTCGAGATCATCCATAAATAGTGTTCATAGGGCCTATTTACTATGTGTAACAGATATGCAGAAAGCAAATCCATGTTCGTTTTATAGCCCAAAATGAAGTCTGTGATATGAAATAAGAAAAGTCACACAAGCTTGACACGTGAGAGTTCGTTTTAATCCAAATCGAAATGTTATCAGCTTGAGAAGAATACCTAAATTCTTCACAACGCGCTTAGTAGATTTTTACCTATTTTAGCAATTTAGTTGTGCTTTTTCCAATCAGATTCAGCAAATATCAGTAAAAAATAGAAGATTTCAATTGTTAGGATTAGCTGTTAGTCCAAATCTAAAAAATTGCCAAAAATTTTGAAATGACAATTGAATTCTAGATTCAAAACTCGTATGACAGTGGGTTACCTTCTAGATGATAGTCAGGAAACTCGTATGATAGTGGGTCTCCTCTCATACGACAATCAAGCTTCCAAATGATGATGGGTAGATTCTAGAATGATCCACAAAATTTAAACCTGTTGTATGACAGTGGGTACCTACTGGCATGACTTTTTGATAAAAGTCGTACGAAAAATGTACGGACAAAAAATAAAAGATCATAGTTTTAACCAGAAAATGACAAGAAATTGATAGAAATTGATAAAAATTGAATGAAAACCCATTTTAGGGCCCCACGGTGGGCGCCATAAATGTGTGTGTGAATTTTGTACTTAGCTATAGACACAACACTTCAGTAAAACATTAGAGGTTAGCCAAAAACCAAAATCATGCAATGAAATTGAAACTATGCTAACCAGGCGATTTACTGCTTTCTAGTAGATGCGAGTATGATACTCTTAGATTAGACCGAGATCAGTGACAATGCAACACCTAAACGAAAGATTTGAATGCAAAATATGAAAGACTATGAATGTAGATTAAACTTATATTTTTGTATTTTCTATGCAATAATATAAAATCTGTATGAGTCTAAGCTAATATGAATGAAATTGAGAGGGAATGCAGATTTAATCTAAGAATGCTATGAATGATATGAAATCTATGATATGAAACTATGCAAAAACTATGAAAGATTATGATCAACTATGAAAGATCTCACAAATCGCCTGTCGCAAGTGCTCAATCCTTCAATCGCCAATTCGCTAGAGTAATTGTGCAAATTTGAGTGTTGATAAAAATGAAGAGCTAAACTTTGTTTTTATAGAAATCTAGAGCTTTGAGGATGTAGGAGAAAAGCCATAAATCACTCTTGATAAACTCAGGTTGATTTTTGAGTTATCAGAAAATTAAGAATAATTAACTCACAAAAATATGCAAAAACAGAGTTTTACTCAAAATAGAGTTTTAGATAAAATTTCAACTCATCATCAGATGTTGAGTTTCAATTTTATAATTAATTGTTAATTTCTAGTTGCCTGCTTTTCTGATTGTGCATGATTTAATTATAAATTAATTTAAAAATAAAGTGATTTATTCTCAACTTAACTGATTTTAAAATTAAAACAATTGATTTATGGGTTAATCAATTATTAAATCAAACTTTATTCAAAAATTCTATTATTAAATATTGACAACTGACTTTAATTAATTAAATAGAAATTTAATCAATTAGTCATGAGATTTTAGATTTATTGTCAAAATTAAATAATACAATTTAAGAATAAATATAATTAAATCTAATTAAATAATTAAGTGACAGTATTAAATCTAATTAATTAAATATTCAGAATATTCAATTAATTAAACTTTAGGATAAATATAATTTATCGCCAAATAATTATTAAATTAAAAATAATTATGATAAATTATGAATATTTCTAGGGATATTCCTTGATGCAGAATTTAAGATAATCAATTAAATTCGATAATGTGCAGATATGCCTTAGGTTAGGACTTTAATGTCGATTTCGTTCGAATTGAAGATATAGGAGGTTAATGAACCTATAATCCATTTTTGGGGTATTACAATAGTGAATACACAATCAAACATTCAAGCAATCAAGCATTTTAGAGATCAAGAACATTCAAAAGCATTCAAACATCCAAGTTATCCTCATATCACTTCCATTTCATCCATTAGTTTTGCATAATCACGCTTAGGCCATTTTGCACTCATTTATACAAATCTCCACACTTTGGTGACATCTTAGGCATGGAGCTTCAAATTAGAAATCTGAGAGCTCACCATCTTCAAGAAATCAAAGCTAGGGGAGCAATAGAAACAAACTACATGGTAAGTGAAGGTAAAATGTTATTTTAGCTTCATTTTAATTGTATTCTTCATTATAATTTGTTAATTAGTTTGATTTATTAATTTTATAATAGTTAATATATCATTTAGAATAGTTTTCACCTAATTTTGCATACAATAATATAAAAATTTTATGAAATCCCTCCAATATATTGATGAATCAATTTGACTAATTAAAAATCCACGAAAAATCAAATCTTGTTAATAAATGTATTAACTCCACCTTGACAAAAAGGTCATTGCTATTGGAAATATCGAAGAACATTTCTTACATATATTAAAAAAAAAAAAACACGATTACATTGGCATTTAAATACCCTCTTCATTTTCTGGTGCAGATATTTCCTATTCTAATAGAACCAGGTAACAGCGAGATTACTGGAGAAAGGTAAATAGCAGCAAGCGCACGGGATCCATTACAGCTAAAACAAATGGTCAGTTTCCTCTATAAACCCTTGTTTTGGGGATATAAAATCAATAGCCATCACAAACTTCAGAACAGTTACAATTATTTGATGCTGAAATATGGTTGTCATACAGCTGCTGAACGAATATAAGATGTAGTCTTAAATGTTAAATGTATTAAGTAATTTCACTGTGTATAACAATTTAATTTGGCTGCCCCTCATTAGCATAGAAACAGGATTCAGATTTTATTAGATGGAACGATGTTGCAATATAACTCAATTTGTTTTATAAGGAATTTGGTTTTCCTGTAAATCCTTTAAACTTTGATCCGGTAATAGATTTCTTATAATGTCACATATTTTGTATTTCGTCTAGGAAATCTTATCACCCATCATGATCACTTACTGGACTTATCACAATCTTTTGTTTGACTTTAGATAGTTTAGGAAAAGGGTTTTAAATTTTAGCGTGTAAAACAGCTTTGGTCTTAGTTAGTAGAAAGCCCCCACAAAATCCAGAATGGCGCCTATCTTGTTAATTGAATCACATGGAACTTTGATCTTTAGTTTCAGTAAATGCCATAAAATATGCTATGGTCCTTACTTGGTAATTGAATCATACGGATTTGTTTTAAACTTTAAATATCTCTTCAACTTTTATGTAATTGATTGTTGAGGGTTATCAATCCGCAATCATTCAAGTATCTTTGAAATAGCCTGTCAAGTTTTAGAGCGCCCGGTGGTTTGTATATGACATCCCACTTTTGAGTCCGCGGGTCTGCGCAGGACAGAGAAATTGAAGAAGTATGCTCGTTGCAGGGGAGTGTTGGAGGTAACAATCTCAGGCTGTAATAAACTGAAATCTGTTTTCTTCTTCTCAATCGTAAGCTCAAGGATTTGCTTTTTATGGCTTAATGTAATCGTTAATTACATTTATTTCTCCATAACATACTAAATAAAACTAGATGAGTAATGCATATTAGATAACAATCTTATTACCTAAAACGTTAATTGAACCTTCTCGGCCCTGCAATCCAGATATACCTATAGATGTCGATCATCCTCCTTGAGGAATTATTGTTGAAGGTACTTAAACCGTAAGATCTTTTTTCCAGTTCATAAAGAATTTAAGATTAAAGTACCTTGTTTTTCTACCACATCCCAAGAGTTATAGCATTCTTAGCTAGCTAGCTCTGACGCTCTACAAATAAGAATGATTGACCATCTTTATTTCATTATCGAGTCATTACAATCTCAAACCTTTTCAAATGTTCTGGTCAAGGTGAGAACTCACAAGGCTAATGAGGCAATTACTACCCTTACCGGGTATAGAATGTTCCAACTCTTCTTGTAAGGGTATTAACCCTTCTCTAGGATAATGTGACCTTTGGCTTTGTTACAAATTGAATCAGCAGAAAGTTATTGTAGATTATAATCCATGAATGCCCCTTCCTCCACTCTATTTCAAATGCTCTAAATTCTAAAATTAAACTATGACAGAGTACAAGTAGTTATTTCATCAGGCACTAAGATTTAGTTGAGGATAAACTAATTTCGCTACTTAATCCTTTAAAAACCTTGTGCATCATGCCACTTCCCTCTAGAAGTATATTTTTCTAATTTAGCACACAGTGGAGAACTAAATTTCTGCCACAGTAATATTCTGTGCTGGCTAGTCATAGCTTTATAAAAAATATAATCTGTCATGCAGTCTATTGTGCTTTTAGTGACTACTAACAATTAGTATGCCTTCTCTCTGTCATGTCCCTGACATGGGAAATATCTGAATAGACATCATTTATCAGAAGGTTGTCTTATTTATAAGACCTCTCGATTTTCCGAAGATTCAGATCTAGGAAATTAATGTGACAAGACAATAATTCTACACAGGCATGAAGTCCTTGTGCTACGATAATAGACAGGAGTATGTTTAACAAGGAATGTTACAGTTTGTTCTGCAAAACCGATGTAATATGCAAGTTCCAGGTGAACTGGTATACACTGATTTGTTCTCCAAAGAAGTATGATTCAGAGATAACTTGACAAACTAATGTAATGACTGTTCCATTAAAGAAGTATATATTGATAAAGCAGCAATGTGTTTAGGGATTACTTTTTAAAAGGTGGCAAGGGGTAATTTAATTAATATTAACAAAAGTGCGATTGAGGAACTCTAATTATAGGAAGGAGGATAAGGGTGGCTATGGAAGAGGGGAATGGCTATGAACTCCTTACTAGTTACACCCCCTCATATGAATGGCAAAAGGCCACGTAAGGCTAAGAGGGATGGCATCCGCTCTTGGGCCTAGGGTAGAGGATTGATTAAGGCACCCTAATATGCCCCTTATCCTAGCTGTGTTATGGTTGAACTCCATCAACAAATTAAATATATCATATGATTAAATTAATGTTCCCAACCCTAGTTGAATTGGTCTATACTTTTAATGTTTGTAATAAGGAAGATCTATTTTGTGGATTATGTTTCAATTATTTTTTGACATGTTGCAAGATCTCAACTAGGTACATGATGTTATTAATTCCTTTTCTACTTCTTGCTCTACTTGGAATTTGCGCTTTAGGGAAAAACAAGGGCATCGACATGAGGGAACATTACACACGATATCAAAGCAATGTTCCTGCCAACCAAAGGGATGAGCAACAGTTAATGCAACTTAGTCAAAGGGCTTCAGAGAGGGAAAGGAAGAAAATTACAATAGGCAAAGACAACACAAGGGGTGAACAAATGGAACAAGAATTTAGGGTCTTTGTGGAACAAATAGCCCAAGCCCTACAAAACATAACCGCTACCATAAGCACTCTTAGACCTAATTAAAGGAACGAAAGAGATATCACTTCTTGCTAATCTAAAACTGACAATGGAACCACCTTAGGATCAAACCCAAGGACTATTGGGCCTCCCTTTTAAAACTAGGGAAGGACTAACAAGAGGAAATGGGGAAATTAATACACCCAATCCCAATATGAATGAAGTTGCCCAAGCATATGCAAGGCTTGACCTTGAAGTCAATAAAAGCATCCCATTTACAATATATTGCGAGGCCAAGACCACAAGGAATCATAAAAAAGAGAGGGTTTAAACTTTAAACTAATCAAGATTTACAACACAAAGTAGGAAGGTTGACCATCCTTAATTTTGATGGGTTGGAAAAAATCACTGCCCATGCATGGATCCAAAAACTAGAAACCCACTTGACCCTTAGCCCCATGTTAGAGAAAGATGCCATCACATTTTCCATATTGCATCTAGAAGAGGTTGCTCATGATTGGTGGCACCATGGCTTAATCACCCAAGACCATTGAAGCATAAAGACCTAGAGGCCTTCAAGAAAATACTCATTGAGAAGTTTGTCATAAAACACCCCCAACGATACTTAAAATAATTAACAATGATAAGGCATAAAGGAACCCTTGAAGATTATATGGTGGAGTTCCAAAGATTAGCTATCATGGTTCCCAAAATATTGGAGGAAAGGCTTGCCTACCTATTTATAGATGGATTGTTAGATACCACCCATGGCCTAGTAAGTGCCTTGGACCCTACCACACTCCAAGAAGCAACCCTAAAAGCTACTTGGCTTGATTCCGCCAAAGCAAAGGAAAAAGATCACTCCAATAAGATGAGATTGAGAGATAAGCACTTGTATGGGAGGGACAAGCACAAGAGAGCATTCCTTTCTAATGACAACTGAGAAGAACCTCGAAAGAAATGGCTATGTTTTGATTGCAAGAAGAAATGAGAATGCTGACACACTTGTAACCAAGAGAAAAAGTTGTGTTCTAAATGTAAAGATACATGGGAGCAAGGACATCATTGCAATCTAAGGAACCTTAGGAGGAAAAATTTATGCTATAGGTGCAAAGAGAGTTGGGAATTGGGACATATATGTGGAAAGAGAATAATGTGCGATGAGGAGGACTAGGAATGTGGGACCTTGGTTTGCATCTCAAAGGAATTCAATCATCATCCTTTCAGGATCCAAGGTTTTATTAAGGGGCCAAATGTGACGGCAACGTCTAAACAACAAACTAAACTTATATCTTACCAAGGGGGACACTTCGTATTTTTTTCGAACTCCCTTTATATTTTTTTACGTTTTAGTTGGCTATTTAGCCAATACCAAATGTGACAACCCTTGTAGATAGTGGAGCAACCCACAATTTTATTAATGAAAACTTGGTTCCAAGACTAAGAGTAGAAGTAGAAGACTTTAAAGGTTTAAAGGTAGCCTTGGCTGACGGATCTACTACTCCTAGCTAAACATCACCTTGGGGTAAACACCCAGTCAAAGGCAAATTTTACATCGTAAATATGGGGGATACCAATGTGATCTTGGATACCCCATGGTTACACTCCTTGGGAACATCCTAGACTCCCCAAAATTAGAGATATGCTTTGTATATAACGGAAAGAAGGTACCCTTACAGGGTCTATCCAATGAGTCTTGGAGAGTAATCTCATCCAAAAAGATGGAGAGAACCCTTAAGCATTGACAAATAGAATGGGTCTCCCAATGTTTAATCCTAGACAAATCTTTCACTAAAGGGACATCAATCTATATTGACATACAACCACTATTGAACAAACACAAGATCTTTAGCAATATTCCTTCAGGGTTTTCACCAAAAAGAGGCTTCAAGCACTCTATTGAGTTATAAGAAGGGCAAAACCTACTATCACCACTCCTTATCATCATCCTTGTAAATACAAAAAAGATATTGAGAAGGCCATAAAAAAGCTGCTAGAAATGAGGCATATCCACCCAAGTTCTAGTCCCTTTGCCTCTTCTGTTGTACTTTCAAGAAAGAAAAATGACACAATGATAATGTGCATTGATTATAGGGCACTAAATCAAATGACAATAAAAATCGATACCCCGTCCCTTGAGTCAATGAATTAATTGATGAACTCCGTGGGGTGGTATACTTCTCAAAAATTGGCCTATGGTCAGGGACCCAGGGTATCACAAAATCAGACAAAGTAGGAAGATATACCTAAAACAACCGGTGTCATTATGGTTATTTTGAATTCCTTGTCCTACCTTTTGGGTAACAAATGCCCCTGCCACTTTCCAGTCATGCACGAACCATATCATTAAAGGGCAATTAAGAAAATTCCTATTGGTGTTCTTTGACAATATCCTTATTTATAGTAAAATTTGGGAAGCACACCTAAAACACTTAGACAAAGTATTGAGAATACTCGAGAAACATTCACTATTTGCCAAACTATCCAAGTGCGGTTTGGCTTGGAATTTTTTATTATACCTAGGTCACAAAATCAGTACTCAAGGAGGTAGTGTGAATGAAGAAAAGATTGAGGCCATAAAAAGCTGGCCAAAACCATGAATTTTGACACACCTCACAGGTTTCTTGGGACTTTGTAGCTATTATTAAAGATTTGTCAAAGGATTCTCAAAATTGACTGCCCCACTAATTGACTTAACAAAGAAACAGACCTTCCTGGAACGAAGAAGCACAAACAACCTTTGAAAGGCTTAAAGAAGTAATGAGTTTCTATCCTGTTTTAGCCATACAAGACTTCTCTTCACCCTTTGAATTATATTGTGATGCTTTAGGAGAAGGCATTGGGGTAGTAATAACACAATAAACAATCCTTAGCCTTCAAAAGTATAGAACTCAGAAATAGAAAGAACCTATTGTGTTTATGACAAGGAAATGCTAGCACTTATGCGTGCCTTAGCAAAGTTTTTTTTTAAAAGCAAAGTTTAGACAATACCTAATATGTGGAAGATTTGTGGTGAAAAATGATCATAATAGTTTGAGTTTTTTTCTAAACCAAAAGGACTTGAAAGATAGGCGACAAAAATGGGTAAGCAAGTTACAAGCATATGACTTCGACATCGAGTACATGTTGTAACTTACCAAACTAACTTCCCAAAAATAATAACAAGTAGTTTAATTAAATACTGAATAGTTAATAAGAATTAAATTTCACTTTAACCATAATAACATAAATAACTGCTATCCTTTTCACATGAACATGAATAACTAAAAGTTCATTTAATAACTGAAAGGAAAATACAATTTCTCTAGAATAACTAACTTCACATGAAAATGAATTTAACTAACAATTTTCCATTTCTTTAGTGCTGAAATAAAAGAAATCCATAACTTATATAACTAACAAAACATAAACTATAGAACTTGATAAGCTTGATGGTTCAAACTTGTTCATCTTTACTTCAAAGCTCTTGATCTCTTCCAGGGGGAAAGAGTATCATCAGAGGTTTTACCTCCCAACCATTGATCTTACGGTCTCAACCTTTAATGGTCTCCTGCATAACTTCCTCATGGAAGTGACCCAGCCCTACATGACAGATGCAAGCACGGGATCCAATCTTTCATGCCATTCGAGACTTGGTGTAGAATCCACAATTGTTATAGCCAGTCACACCTATAGACATCTTCGCCGATGAGAATTACCTTTCTAGCTAGACATTTGCTCTACTGGATCTAGCGACTGATGGTTAGTACTGGTATGCATAGTACCACCTTGGCCAAGGTTTTATAGGTGCAAGCACTGTACTTCATGTTGTCATTGTCACCACCAAACTTGTATCAGAGTCCTTCAACTTCTTTAATTAGGTCTCCATGACCTTAAGTACTTGCAGTCCTAAATGGCAAATACATTGCTTAATAGTCCAATGCCACGTGATCACATACCTAATTCTCTAGGTTGATCATAATTTACGTTGATTTCTAATTCAGTTTATGGTTCAGACTAGGCAACAACCTAAACCTTGCTGTGGGGCAACATTCCCTTGACATCAGGCAGACAAACAGACCAACCCTCCTTAATCTCAGTTCCTTGAATGCCAATTCCTAAGGATAGTTTGTAATTGCAGCATAAAAGGACTCTGTCTATCCCAATCTTAGAACTTAGTTTCAGTTCAAACGTTTGACTCCGTTTCAGATTGGTTTCTTGACTGCCAATAAACAGTAAAAGTACTGATATAAATTGACATGAATCTTTTCCCTTCTTGCTGGTTATGAGGATTCTTCCTCTTGAGGAAATGATGATTCTTTTATACTTCAAACAAGAGATGAATTCCTTTGTTTTATTTCTTGCGAGAAATATGATCATTCAATTAAAGATGAGGACAGTTCAATGCAATGCAACAGGGCATGATTTCTCTTTTGATAAGATACGATTCATTGAAACAACTTGTTTTCCTATATGCAGATACACAACAATTTTTCGCAAAAGCATAACAATCAACAGTATGATCCAGATCCATTGATTACAAATGTGAATCAGATGGGGCATATTAAAATATGCTTCAATCAGTTAATCATGATAGCATTTCAATATTATATGCAGCGAACAGCATTCCAATGATTGTGCAACTAGCAAACATGTAACAAAGTCACAATGTAAATATGGTCTACGTCTAAACTCCTATATATTAATATGCAACAGTTAGTATATGGATCATTCTCATGATCGAGTGAATTGATTAGCAGGCAATATGTAACAGTGACACAGTGTAAATATAATTTACTGTTAAATTCTCTATATCGATTGCGACATTGAGTATAATATCATTTCTATGATTGACTGAATAACATGCAAATATAAATACTTAATACAGCATAGCTTCATGAAGGAGAACATGCCTGGTAAATCTTGAAGGCGGGTACTCTATCCTAAGACTATTGCGTACTGTCCCTGCTGGTGTGATGACCTCAGTTAAGAACTATAAAGCTATCATTGTGATGATTCTCCGATTTGGTAATGATTTCCAAAGGTACAAGATGCAGATCACTAGTTCCCAGCGGCATGAATAATAACAAGTATGAGTTGATATGCATATACCAAGAATGATCGATCAAGAAGAAGTAACTCCTTGATATCAGGTGACAAGAAGAGTTACGTTGCCACCCAAGAGTTTATGCATTGCTGATGAGAAAGATTAATTATAAATTAATCAGAAGTTGGATTTGACCAACGATATCATAATTTAATAATATCAATCCCAAGATGCACAAGGTTGCATATATAAATTTATATATGCTTACATGCTATTAAATTAGTACCAACTTACACTTCACATACTCAATTGCTCAACCGACATAAATATATACACATGGTCGCTTATAGAATACGACCATATGCATGTGTCTAGGTATGGTTGTATAAATGGCATTTATACACTTTATGATCATTGGCATACACATACATTTATTTATATATATGTATATTTGTATATGCTAATGTATATGTTATGTATATGTATATTTGTATATGCTAATGTATATCTTATGTATATACAACTGGACAAAGATAAATGACGAGTTTGCCATGGTTGTTCCTTTAAATTGATAGGAAAAGATCACAATGCACTTCTATTAATTAAGAGTCATTAATTCTTTTATTAAGAACAAGATCAAGAAACAACAACCAAGCCGACATAACTAAGGCAACAACCTAACCCAAGACTTGATGACCAAATACTTAGCTATGGATTCCTGCTTGAATGGCTGCTCCAACCTTCACCTCGCATCCACACCTTCTCTCTGATGATACTCTCTCCCCACTCGCAAGATTGATCTATTCTTGCATTTGCTGAAAAGGAAGGATTAGTCATCTTCGTCATCATAATCTTGTAAACAATAAAATATTTATAGCATCGTAAAACATTATCCATTCATGAACATAATCCCCATGTGAATTTTATAGACTAAACAATCCACAAATGAAAGCATGATCATATTAATCATAATCCTCTTAATTAAATATCAAAAGCCACATTACTAACTAACTCCATACTTCACATGAAACAATTGTTATAGTTATTAAAATGTCCTCAAGGAAGGGATGTGACACTTGTAACGGAAGAAACAATGTTGTAGTCGACACTCTATCACAGAGACTTCACCTTGGCTCCATGATGACAATATCCACATAATGGAAAACATAAATTTAGAATATGCTAAGAATACACTCTCAAATGACATATTAGAAGGAAAGGTACAAGATGAAAGATACCAAATCATTGATGATCTCATCTTTTACAAAGACAAAATATACATACTCTGGGGTCAAATATAAAAAAGGAAATCCTGAAAACCTACCATGACAACCCCTTGTCAGGGCATCAAGGATACTACAAGACTTACAAACAAATCAGGGAAAGATTTTCATGGAAAGGCCTTAAAGGAGATGTACTAAAACATACAAGGGAATGCATGGTATGCTTAAGGAATAAAGAACATACATTCCCAGCAGGTCTTCTTTAGATGTTGCCCATACCCAATTAGAAGTGGGAATGCATTTCCATGAACTTCATAACAAGACAACTTAGGGACAACCTCCATCAAGCACAAAATCAACAAAAAATGTATGTAGATTGGAAGAGAACCGAATGGACATTTGACATTGGGGATGGTTTTTTAAAGATTACAACCGTGTAAACTGTTACGCAGGCTAGATGATAGAATGATGGGATGTTTATTAACAAATAATGAAAACATTCTTATAGAATGTACAAACAAGATGTTTCTAAAAAGAAACATTCGAGAAATAGAAAGAATTTATTTACAAGATATTAACGAAATCTAGAGTGACCATTAAAATAGAAACTAACTAACTGAAGGAGATATTTATTTTAATACCCTCAATGGTCAATCGATTAACTAAACCAAAATACCAAAAGGCGTAAAAGACAGACTCGCTTTGGTCAGTATGCTTTGCAACTTGTGATGTTGGTTGTGAAGCACTTTGCTTAGCATTGGCAGCCAAACGTTTCCGGCACTGAAATTTCATGTGACCAAACTTGTGACAGTAATTGCACTGCACAACTTTCTTCTTTGAACCATCTAAGGACTGAGTAGGAGGTTGCTGCTAGAAAGGTTGAGAAGACTGAGAGTTGCCTTTATCCTGTTGAAAGGATTTGGCTGCGAAAGCTTGCTTTGTGGAGGAACTGCTGCTTCCACCGATCCTGCTGCTGAGGTTTGGTGCAAAGATCAACGAACTTCATATTAACACCAGTGGAGGTGATGTTGAGTGTTTCGACAAATGCTTATATGTTTGTGGAAGATTCTTCAATGTGATAACCACCATATCTTCTTCCTCCATTTTTCGACCAATAGCTTCGAGTTGATCTCGAATGTCCTTAATCTTCGTGAGATGCTCCTGTAAGGACATGCGTTCATCCATCATCATGGAGAACAATTGGTTCTTCAAGAAGAACGCTCGACTCTTGTCGGATGTCTCATGCAACTCCTTTAGATGCTTCCAGATGTCTAATGTTGACTTGCTAGAAGGAATCTGAGGCAATTGATCATTTCTGACAGAGAGCTTGAGAAGCATGACAACTTCTCGATTTTGATCATCAAACTTGTCCTGGTCTGCTTGGACTGTGGTAGGACGAGTCTCTGCACAAAACAAGCTCATCCAGCCAGCGATATTCGAAGATTGTTGGCATGCATTGCTTCCAGGTGTTATAATTTTTGTCGTTGAATCTCTGACTACCTTCCAACATTAAGTTGGTCAATGATGCCATCTTGCACGTTTCCCAATGCACATAAAATGAAAAAAAATAGAGAAGAGGCAATAGCACAAAAGCTGAAACAGAGGCAGATGTAGGTATAGACTTCAAAAAACAATGAAGTACGGATGTCACAAATTTCGAGAAAATCGCTGACCTAGAAAAATCCGACAAAGACCCAAAAGGAATCTGAAGTCAAAATAAAATTTCAGCTGGTACGGAATTCAAGGCACAGAAAACGAGACACCCAAAAAAATTTGAAAACGACCCAGTTGAGATATTGAAAAACCTTCCAAGAATCTAGAATCAGATTTTGAAGCCGTTAAGGAAATAGAGAGTTTCAAATGAAACCCTAGTCGGCTGAAGAGAATGAGCAAAATCTGAGAAAAAATGGTGGATCTTTGTTTAAAACAGCAGAATAATGGTAGATATCCTTTTTGAGAGCATAAAAATGACTACACAGAGGGTCGTTTTTTGGCATATAACTGCAAAACGAGTTTTGTTTTTGAAGAGAGACGGGCTGAGAATCTGAAAAATGATTCTCGTTTTTGAAAAATGCAGCAAAAAACGGTGTCATGGATTGTAAAAACGGCCCCAAAACAGGTCGTTTCTCTGTGATAAAGGTGACCTACTCCTCTTGGATAATCCTATCTTCTTCTAACAAGATCAAAACTCCCTCTCAAGATATGTTTCTTGTATCTAACCAATAACTGAAGGGCAATCTGAAAATATGCCTTAAGAGAAGATAATGTGCACTAGGAGGTCAACCAATAAATAGAGGACAACCAAAGCAAAACATATGCCAGTATGCAGCCAATGTTATATATAAAGCCAATGTATGAGCCTATACATCAAAAAACTAGCAATCTGTAGTGAATGTTCCTTTATAACAGCATAAAGATAACATATGCCTGGGCAAAGTATGCTGTCAATCAGCTAAGAAAACATTCCAAATAGTTGATTCAATCAGCTATTAAGGAAGAATCATATTCTCTAATGATAATTCCACACATACATGCCAAGGTATATTATAACCAATGAATCAATGCTGTAAGATTGATATGCCAAGTGTGCTTCCTACACATTAATAATGCTAATGCAGATGCATAAAACCAGTATGTGTATACCAATGTTCCCATACATCATATGCCAAACAATGTGCATCCCATCTAGTTGTACTAATAGCATGTGATCAATTAGATATGCAAGGTATCAGCTATGATACTAACCAGTTATGATCTGCTCCCTTTAGATCAATAAGGAAAGACAATTTAAAAATTAAAATATGCAAGAGTTCTACCCATGTCTTCCCAGTGAATGAGAACTAATAAGTTTTCCATAAAGGCAACCAATTGTAAATCAAAACACTCATTACTCTTTTCAGACCAAATCCCGGTTGCCATGAAGTTCCTTAGTTTTGAAAGAGTTAGGCTGAGATTCCTAAATCTGAAATTAGATCTTTTACTCTACCAATGCTCTAATACCATGTTAGTATATTTCAGATTCTACCAAGGAATATATTAGTCTATAGAGGTCTAACAAAACTAAGCACAGGATATGATAAGAAATCACAAAGAACAAGGAGAGATAATACCTGAATTATATCTCTAAACCTTGAGATCTTCAATCTTGCCCTTCAATATGTCGCCAATCTGCCCTGATTTTGGCCTTCTATTAGATCTGCCATAATTCTCAGATCTAGGGCTGCAAGATCGGCCCTCATATGGTTCTTCTAGGGCTGCACAATACTGCCCTAGTTCGCTCCTCTAGGGCTACAAGATCCCTGCCCTAATTCGCTCCTCTAGGGCTGTTATATCTCTGCCCTAGTTCGCTCCTCTAGGGCTGCAACTAAATGGATGAAATCACTCCTCATTGTTTAATGGATGAAAATGTAAATCTGCTATCGCTGCTCTCGAATCTACTTGTCGAATCCACAAGGAGAGAACTCATGTTATGTTTTTGATGTGTTCTCCCCAAGGTCGATCTGTCTTATATATGCAATTGGATTGCCTCCACAAGAGGCTGCCTTGGATATAATATTCCCCCTTAAGGAGGCCGACCTTGGGCCTAGACTTAAGTTAGACAATTAATTCGATTTACTAATAAACAATAAATATTAAATATCTCTCATATTTAATATCATTATTTATATATTGAAAATATCTTTATCCAATGCATGATATATTTGCCAAAAGGCCATAATATCAACATGATATAGACCATCATCCAAAGGTCTAACATAGTCAGGAAGTGTTGTTGCTAATGACTGGAATTAGGAAGCTTCAAATTGACATCAGGTGCAACCTAGAGTTTCCATTGCATAGGAGTAGTTGGGCACAAGAAGATCTTCCTGTTGTTGCATATAGCCACGATCAGATAAATTCATTTTATAATCAATTAGAGAAATTCATACATACTTTCGATCAGATTAAAGAAGAACATATATATATATATATATATATATATATATATATATATATATATATATACATTATTCTCTTTATGATCGAATTGAATCAATAAATATGAGTATTGAATTATAATTAACATTGGATCGGTATTAAACCCGATAGTCTTGAATCGGTATTAATCCCGATAATCATCTATAATGAATTGGTATCAACTGATTATACTTGGTTATGAATCGGTATCGACCGATTATTGATAATGAATCGGTATCGATTGATATACATTGAAGTGGTGTCTCATAACAATATGTTATCATAGGGTGTGACTATGAGTTACGCCTATGATAGGCGTGACTCCTTGAACTCCTCAAGGAGTCACGTCTATCATAGACGTGACCATTCACTTCAGCCTATATATAAATATTCATTGGTCTGTTCTGTATTAGCACTGAAATCAATGTGTGAAATACAGTGAACAACAATACAGTCTTACATATTTCTTCATTGAAATATTAAGCATAGTCAAATACAAGATCATTGCATTTACATACATTCAGTTTTATACTCCTGCAAATAAACATCAGCACTGTTAGAATCATCATAGATATATAATCAGCATTGCATATAAAAGTAAACTCAAGTTGAATAATAAGTTTGCCTTGAATTAACATGGTATCAGAGCTTTGGTAAAGGAAGATCCAAGAAGCTCTCAAACTTGAGATATTCAATATAAATTATTAAAATAGAAATTGTTATTTATCACATTTCTATGGCAAGTGCTATTAGATTTGAGGATAGACTTGAAGGAGGAAACAATTTATCATCATGGAAATTCCGAATTAGAATGATTCTAAAAGAAAATAAAGTCGAGTCTTTCATAAAGGAGGAGAAACAAGAGCCAGAGAATGATCCCGAAAAATCCATTTGGATTGAAGGAAATGAAAAGGCTATGAAGATCATAGTTGATGGTGTTAGAGACCATTTAGTGCCAATCCTGACAAAATATGAGACTGATTACCATATGTTTAAATCACTCGAAAGCACGTATGAAATAAACAATGCTAGCAAAACTCTAGCCTTGAAAAGGGAAATTAACCATATAAGTATGAATAAAGGAGAATCCATTAAAGCATACTTCATGAGAATATCCTCTCTCAGGGATGAATTGACAACCCTTAGATATGTAATTCAGAGCAAAGAACTGACTCTCATTGCACTAGATGGCCTACCAAACACTTGGGAAACTTTTGTTCAAGGCATTAGTGCAAGATCTAAATATCCCAACTTCGATCGACTAAGGTCTAACTGTCTTCAGGAAGAGTCAAGACAAAACAAGAAAGGGATCAAACAAAAGAACACAGATGAGGATCTACATGTGTTAAACGTAAACTCTCACAAGAGAGGAAAGAAGAAACACTTTAAGAAGAGGAAAGACCATCATGAAAAGGGTTCATCTAAGAGAGATGTTTATCGCGTTCAATGTTTCAGATGTGATCAATACGGGCATTATGCTGCTAGATGCCCAGATAGAATTAAACAAGCAGCTAAATTTGCCAAAGTGAAAAGAAATAAAAGAGAGCATGATTTAGAGAAACATGCATTCTACTCTGCCCTCTCTAATCAAGTATCCAACAAATCTAATACCTAGATTATAGACAGTGGATCGTCAAGACACATCATTGGATATAGAGAACTATTGAACTCTATGATAGAAGAAATTGATGAAGAGGTAACCATCGAAGATGACTCAGCACATCCAGTAAAAGGTGTCGAGACCAGCACCATTAAGTTGAAGTTAGGAATGTCTATCCAACTCATCGGAGTTCTTATCATTCTAGGCATCAAGAGGAACCTAGTCTCCATATCTGCACTAGAGGATAATGGGTATAGAGTAACCTTCATGGATAGCAAGGTGTTGGTATGGCCAATGAATTCTTCCATCAAGAAGGCTGTAACCCTAGGGCATAGAAATGGTTACTTGTATGAGGTATGTATTGAACCTAATCTTGCTCTAATTCATGAAATTGCAGACCTCTAATGAGATATGGCATAGAAGATTAGGACATTTAAAATTTTGTACCTTATCCTCCTTGGAAAAATTAGTCACTGGCTTACCTAAGTTAAAATAATATCATTCAGGTACATGTAAGGGGTGTGCCCTAGGCAAAAATACTAAGGGTTCTTTTCAAAGTAGTTCTAGTAAAACGAGTAATGTTTTAGAAGTAGTTCACTCTGACCTATGTACCCATTTCTGTACCTTCTGTGGCAGGGTTTCTATATTAGGTAATATTTGTTGATGACCTCTCCAGAAAAACATGGATCTACTTCCTCAGATGTAAAGAATCAGAAGAGATCCTCAGGAGATTTAAGGAATTCAAATCCCTTTCTGAAAACTCCTCTGGAAAGAAAATAAAAACCCTAAGAAATGATAATGGGAGGGAATATACCTTTGACATTTTTAGAGAATTTTGCAAAGAAGCAGGGATTAAGAGGGAGTTCAATGTTCCTTACAATCCTCAACAAAATGGGGTTGCTAAAAGGAAAAATAGAACTATTGTAGAAGTAGCTAAAGGCATGCTCCTTGATCAAAATCTAGAAACCTATCTTTGGGCAGAAGCCTCCAACACTGTTGTATACATACAAAATAGATGTCCTCACTCTCATATCGAAGACAAAACTCCTGAAGTTTTTTTTACTGGTGTAAAACCAGATATCACTCACTTAAAGATATTTGGATGCCCTGTCTATTTTCATGTACCTAAAGAGAAAAGAACAAAACTAGAACCTTCTGGAAGAAAATGAATCTTTGTTGGATATAGTGAAACTTCTAAACCCTATAGAGTATTTATACCTGGACATAAAAAAATTGAACTCAGTAGAGATGTAATATTTGAGGAAGACTTAGCTTTTAAAAGGGCTAGAAATTCCTTTGAGTCTAAAAGTATCACTCCACCTTCAAACCTAGAAGAGGATATTGCTCCTGAGTTTCAGAGGGAGTATCCTGAAGAGGATGAAGATAAAGTACAAAACTTATCTCAAGAGAATCATAAGAAAAGACCACTTTGGGCCACCAAAACAATGGAAGAATCAAAGAACTTTGCAGCTCCTTTAGGGACCTTTAGAGAAAGTAAAATACCTCAAAGATTTTCTAGCTATGTGGCCTTAATGAATGATCTCTCCAAGTTTGAACCTTCCACTGCATCAGAAGCCCTCAAACACCAAGTATGGAAGGATGCCATCACAGAAGAATACTAGTCCATCCTAAAAAATGATGTTTGGGAAATAGTTCCAAGACCAAAGGAAAAATCTATTGTTTCATCCAAGTGGCTATTCAAAATCAAGTATGCTGCAAATGGCAGTATAGAGAAAAATAAAGCCAGATTTGTTGCCAGAGGTTTCTCACAAAAGGAAGGAATTGATTATGAGGAAACATTTGCACTTGTTGCTAGATATACCTCAGTCAGAGAAGTTCTACCCATTGCAGCAGCCAAAGGATGAAAAGTTCATTAGATGGATGTAAAGACTGCATTCCTAAATGGGAAGATGGAGGAAGAAGTCTACCTAGAGCAACCAAAAGGATTTGAGATTCACACTGCAGAATCTCATGTGTGTTGATTAAAGAAAGCCCTTTGTGGACTTAAATAGACCCCCAGGGCATGGTATGAGAGAATCGATAGATATCTCATGGATTTGGGATTTTCTAAAAATGATGTAGATCCAAATATATACTTTAAGCAAAATAAAGGTGATATGTTGATATTGATGTTGTATGTTGATGATTTGTTAAATACAGGAGAAGATCATCTTATTGATCAATGTAAAAAGGACCTTGCTAAAGAGTTTGAAATGAAAGATTTAGGCCTTCTACATTACTTCCTTGGATTAGAAGTCTAGCAAAACTCATACAACATTGTGCTAAATCAAGGAAAGTACACCTTGGACATATTGAAGAGATTTGGTATGATGAATTGTAGACCGTGTCTTCCCCCATGGAAACAAACTTTCATAAACTAAATGAGGCAGCAACAGATTCTCCATTTGCAGATCCTACCCTCTACAGGCAGATAATAGGATCCTTGATGTACCTAGTTAATACTGGACCAGATATCTGTTATGCAGTAAATGCTTTGAGTCAATTTATGTATGATCCTAAGGAGATACATCTTATGGCTGTGAAGCATATTATGAGATACCTTCAAGGTACTCTAAATTATGGACTCAAATATGAGAAAGTCAACTTGAATCTACATGGATTTACAGATTTTGATTGGGTCGGAAGTGTAATTGATAGAAAAAGCACCTCAGGTTGTTGCTTCAGTCTAGGATCCGCCATGATATCTTGGATGTGCAGAAAACAATCTTTAGTGGATCAGAGTTCTACAGAAGCCGAATACATTGCAGCTTCTATGGCAGCAAGAGAAGCAGTATGGCTCAAGAAACTGCTTGTGGGATTATTTGGTGAGCCCCTGAAACCTACAATTATTCATTGTGATAAACAAAGTTGCATAAAGCTTTATGTGAATCCGGTATTTCACGATAGATCCAAGCACATAGAAATTCCTTATCATTATGTGAGAGACATGGTGGATATGAATGTGATTCAGTTGGAATATATCAGTACAGAAGATCAGACAACGGATATACTCACCAAGCCACTTGCTAGAATAAAAGTTGAACACTTCAAGAAAGGTCTTGGTATGATTGAATTGTAATTTGCATAGTAATCTTTACTGATATATATATATATAATGTGTAAACTTTTTTTTTCATATGAGTTGATATATGACTTTATGGGCTCTACCCCCCGTGTTCATCTCTATAAGGTGACGATCATTTGGAAATGAACACTTGTATTCAAATATTATAAGATGACAATCTTGTAATATTGATATCATGCTAACTTGATATCATTCATGGATGTGCCATGATTTGTTATGGTGGACATTATGCGACGTAATGTCAGTGCACACACCATAGCTAGGATGTATAAGGAGAATATAATATTCTCAAGCATATCATCCTTTAAGTGTCACAAGCTATGTGATACTTATCATCACGTGTTATGTGATGTTTGTCTTCATGAGATATGCGAGACTTCTTATCACGAGTTATGTGATACTTATCATCACTTGTTATGTGATGTTTGTCTTCATGAGATATGTGAGACTTCTTATCATGAGTTATGTGATACTTATCATCACGTGTTATGTGATACTTATCATCACGTGTTATGTGATATTTGTCTTCACAAGATATGTGAGACTTCTTATCATGAGTTATGTGATACTTATCATCACGTGTTATGTGATACTTATCACCACGTGTTATGTGATACTTATCATCACGCGTTATGTGATGTTTGTCTTCACGAGATATGTGAGACTTCCTATCATGAGAAATGTGATATATATATGATTTATCTTCCCTAGCTAAGAGGGAGTGTTGTAGCATATAGCCACGATCAGATAAATTCATATTGTAATCAATTAGAGAAATTCATACATACTTTCGATCAAATTAAAGAACATATATATATATATATATATATATTAATATATATAATAATTATTATTATCATAATATATATATATATATACATTATTCTCTTTATGATCAAATTGAATCGATAAATATGAGTATTGAATTATAATTAACATTGGATCGGTATTAAACCCGACAGTCATGAATCGGTATTAAACCCGATAGTTATGAATCAGTATTAAACCCGATTATCATGAATCGGTATCTACCGATTATACTTGGTTATGAATCGGTATCGAATGATATACATTGAAGCGGTGTCTCATAACAATATGTTATCATAGGGTGTGACTATGAGTCACGCCTATCACGCCTATGATAGGCGTGATTCCTCAAGGAGTCACGTCTATCATAGACGCGACCATTCACTTCAGCCTATATATAAATATTGATTGGTCTGTTCTGTTTTAGCACCGAAATCAATAAGTGTGAAATACAGTGAACAGCAATATAGTCTTACATATATTTCTTCTTTGGAATATTAAGCATAGTCAAATACAAGATCATTGCATTTACATACATTCAGTTTTATACTCCCGCAAATAAACATCAGCACTGTTAGAATCATCATAGATATATAATCAGCATTGCATATAAAAGTAAAATTAAGTTGAATAATAAGTTTGTCTTGAATTAACACTTCCAGAGAGGCCTTGTCCAATTGCATCCCTATTCTGGTTCTGGATCTTTACTTAGACCCGCTCTGATACCATGTTAATGATTTGAACCAGAATAGCATAGAAATAAACAGCGAATAGAAACAAGTAAAACAAATACGCAAGAACACCAGAGATACCCTGGGAAAACCCTACTACTTGAGGGAAAAACCCAGCCACCCAAAAGATCTTTAATAAAATAATCAAAGGGATTCAATACAAAGCTCTCAAGGTTTAATCTGGAATTAATCCTTCACAGAGGTTGTTAACGCTTAACAATCACTCATTGAAAATACTAAATACAAACTGTCTTTCTTCATGCACACTGTCATACACCACAGAAATGATACACATTTAATCACAGTGGTATCAACCAAGAAAGACTGTCAATAAAACTTCAAGAGACACTCACGATCTTCCTACTAGCTGCTCCAGCGATTATTTCTCTTTTTACATTGAACAAAGATAAGTGTGTTGATCATATACAAATCGCATATACAAACAACAATGCAGCTCTCAGCAAATACACACCAAACATAACCAATGAACCCCGCTCTACAGAAATTCATGATAATAATAATGATTGTGCCGTTAGTGTATCTTAATGTTTCTCCAACACAAGAATTATTAAATTGTCTCCGTAACTGAAGAGGCTTTAATGGAAAGCCAAGAGACAGCCGTTACCAGCACTGACAAGACTCTTTGTTACAATGACGTTAAACAAAAATATAACATTGAAATGTTACAAAGCCATGAACTGATGAGATACAATGCTAAGTGAATAATGGATGCCAAGTCATCTAATAACCAGTGCCATGTCATCAATGATGCAACAGTTACAAAATCAACCAAAGGAGAAAGAGAATGTGAACTGACACTGATCCAACCAATTCTTTCAACAAACGTAACTGAGACCACCTTACGCAGCTGGGCACGAACATAAAGAAATTAAAAAACTCACGATGAGTGAGAAAGTAACAGAGATCACCATTATGCCAAAAGGATGAGCTACACGTAGCCATCAGGAACCAAGAACTCATATCAAATAGCAGAGTAGATCGAAGCATGAAAGAAAGGATCATCATCACACAGAATTTCTGAGAATCCTTATTACTGACAGTCACAGGTAATTGTTCTCTCTCGCAGCTACATGATTTCAACAACTTTTGCTTGCTTGCTCACTATAAATTGTTCAAAACAGTTTAAATGAAGGCCCTACTTTTCTTACCCCAAAAAAGGAGGGAGGTTAACAATCCCGCTCATGTTACCTACAATACATCTTGATCATTATCAGCACCACAGTTGCTTCATCATTCACTTAGGTAGAGGTTCCTTTCTGCATACAGTTGTCTATCATTTTTAGTCAATATGTTCAGTCTTCCAAGCATATGCTACAAAAGGGTACACAAGCATGGAATCAAGTTTTACACAAGTATATCCTGGGTGTTGTCAATTTAAATTACTAATCACTGAAATGGGCATTTGTATGGCTGCAACTGTTTTATAAATTTTTTGACTCTTAGCAAAGTTGTCATAAAAAGTGGTATTGCTAGAGGCAACATAGAGTGAGTGGAAGAGGTTTCCACTGAAAGTTTGTATGCTTCAATGGTCAAAGGATCAAGGGAAATTTAGGAAATGGAAAAATGAGACCTGAACCTGCAACCACATGCTCTTAAGGAATCAGCTCTACACTTTCCTCCTATTGCCTCATCCACATGCAAAAGTGATAGATAGGTCCAATTTTATAAAAGAAAAAAAATGTCATTGACTGTTGATTTGCACAAATGCTAAGAACAACTGTGGAAGAGCCTACATAAGGAGTTGTTCTCAGGTAGTTGTTTATTGATCTGCATAATGGTTATTTGCAAGCAATAGGCACTTATATCCGATAAAAACAAAGTTATTTGTACTTACTGACAAGAGAGTCATGGTAAGGTATGGTCTGCATGAGACAAGCAATGTAATCCTTAGCATACTAGGCATCAAAATGAATTATTAATGGAAGACCAGAAAGGAGGTAGAGGGACTCAGAAATAATGCAAAAATCAAAAGTTAGAACAATATGGTCAGCAATAGGCAACTAATAGAAAATGGTCCAAACTTGAATGTGGGCAATTAAAATCCTTTTTTTAAGAACATAGTCCAGAAATTTGTAGCACTAATAACTTTTATTCTGATTTACAGTTATTCTCTTAGGAGGATAAATATTCTTTAAACAAGGAAAAAAAAAGAAGTAAATTTTTGAAATAAAAATCTGGTATTTGTACCTTATTATAGGGGGTAAAATTGCAGGGAAATAAACACACCTTACTGTTACAATTAAGAGTTCAAAAAAATAATAAAAAAACTATTTTAATCAAATTGTATTGTATTATTTGATAGAGAAATAATGCTATATTTATGAAAATTCACATATGGACTTACCAAATTGATATACTAAATATAGAGGTGCACCAAAGCTCAAATGCCTACTTGTTGCTATCCAGCCAACTAAACCTTGTGTCATGTCCCATGTTGGAAACCCTAATTGTGATATCCCAATCCTTTTCACATTGTCAACCCAGTGACCCAAATTTGTGAAGTCTGTGGGAGACAAAATTACAGAAGAATATGGCATTGACCAAAGAAGAATGAGATATCACAATCTTTCTCTTATATGTATCCTTCATGAATGTTGTTCATATCAACTATACCCTTAATGCAACCAATCAATTATTACTATATTAACATTGAACATCGTATAAACAGAAATTGTAATTTAAGACATAGAAGCATCAATAAGCATCCGACAAGTAAGGATAAAGATGATAAACAGCGACTTAGATAAAAATAACATATACAATGATCAGGGGCAACAATTAAGAGGGATATGTATCGTTAATGACATGGAGTAATAACCTGTGATGTAAGAGAAGAATACCAATTCTGAATAATTTGCATCAACCATGGTTGGTCAACAAGGATGATATGTTAAGATAGTACAGGTGGCAGATACAGGGAGATGAGCTCAGGAGTCACGAGATTACGGTTCCAAACTCAATGGTTTAGAGTCATCGGGAAATATATCTCTTTAACTGCATACACAATAAACACATCAAATACAAGTTCCATGTAAGCAGCATGAAACAGAGATATCAAATATCAGAAGGTCCGATGTCAATACAAAACAGAGTAATATCGAAGAAGATGGTATATTGTGTAACTAAACAACAAGAGTTTATATATTGATACTATCAACAAATGATTAGTTATCGATAAGTAAGGATCCATATCAAATTATTATTTTATGTTCAAGCCGCTGGTCATTACCAATAAGGCACAATTTAAAATATGAAGGTCAGCAATCTATAATCATGATTTAATAAGACATCAATTAATGAAGAACTAATCAGTATACATAAGACGAATAACCGATTATGTGGTGTGTTTAGCTTATAAAGAGAGGCAACGTTGGGCGTGTCCTTGGGATGCGACTTATCATCCCAATTTGTAAGATATAAGAAGACATCGAATTATTTCCAGCCACCACCAATTTGGATCAAGGGAAGGATTGGAGATATATTTAGTATTCCTCACATCAGAAAGGAATCATAGTTTATTAAATATATTTGGTACTGATCACAAGAAAGAGATCAGAAGGAAATAAAATATATTTAATTGCTGGTAAGCATAATATGACGGCAAATGGATATGCTTTGGCTTGTGAATCCACACTGATTTACAGAATATTATACATGAATTCTGTTAGGAATAAATGTATCAATATACAGTCTAGTGTGTACACTGTAGCATAAATAACAGTTTAAAATAGTGGAATCAGAATTGTATATCAGTGCTTGTCTAGTGTGTACACTGTAGCATAAATAACAGTTTCAAATAGTGGAATCAGAATTGTATATCAGTGCTTGTGTGTGTGTGTGTGTGCACATATACACTCCTAACTATTCATAATCCATTTGAAGTTAATATATTCATAGCCTATTTTTAATCACTTGCTGTAGCCCCTTAAGAGGATAGGTTGGTGTTGTGTAGGGAGAGGCAGAGTAAATCCTCACAAGGTAGGTAAGTTCCAAGATGGGTAGGGACATGTATTTCCAATGACTCGAGGGAAAGTCCCAAGATGGGCATGAACATGCATTCCCAATGCCTTGAGGGAGCCTGCTTGTAGATGGTTTCCAAGCGCCCTATGACAAGTAAATCCCATACTCCTCAAGGTTGATGTTTAGGAGAGAAGTAAGGAATCAGGGCTTAAGTATGTTAGCTGTCGAATGTATTGTTGAACATTCATTGTTTCTTAATTTAATCTGATTTAAATGCATAGTGATGTATGCTAATCATTGGAAATTGGCAGCCTCCTAGTAGGGGACATTAGTCATTACACCTCATGGTATATGAGGACAAAATAAAAACTAAGTATGCCCTCGGTAAGCCATACTTTTTAGTTTGTTGTTTAGACGTTTCTCAATTGCCTTGCCAGACATGCCAACTCCTTTCTGGTTCCACTGACAATCTCACAAAATTGGTTAAGACTTTTCTTTTGCGGATCTTCTTTTTAGATATTAATTTAAGAGATCAAAACATCCTTTTTCAATCCTTTGCAAAAAAATAAATAAATCATCATTTCTTTTCATTTATTACCAAATAGATTCAGCGGTGGTAACATATTCACATTTCAATCATATGATATAACTAGGTAACCAAATTTAATGTTCATATTTCTTCCTTTAATATATATACCCGATTAATGGCTTGATCGGGTCAATTCCATGTAATTTGTGTACTGGTTTGGTTAATTATGAATTAAGATAGGTTTGTTTTAATTGTGTTAAATTTATTGACTAGAGTTTATGGAATGTGCAGGCAGAGGAAGAAAACTATGCAAATCCATTGCTTTGCTTCTTCCATGTTTTGTTTAAGGTGAGTCTTTTTGTATTTTTCTTGAGTATTTTTGCATCTTTGCATTTTACATATAGATAAGGTATTTGTCCAGGGTACAACCTGGCCAGCATGTGCCTATGAGATGACCCATGGCTATGCAGCCAACTAAAACACGTGATATAAAGGGAGAGTAAAAAAAACTGTCCCTTTGGTGTGCCATGTGTTTTAGTTTGTTGCATAGACATTTCCTATGAGATGATGGAGCTTTACATTTTACTTTATCTATGCTGTTCAAGATCGTTTTTCTCTAAGTTTTGACCTTTTGACAAAGCCTCAAGTACAATACAATAATTCTCCATATCAGTCTAAGCCGTGAAATCTAGATACACTAGCAAGACCCTGTTAATGATTTTGGTCTTGAAATTGAAATCGAAGAGGAACAGAAATTGATCAATATAAGTTAATTGAAAAGGCTCTGTTGCCTAGGTCAAGCTGTAATGTCTAGTTCTAGAACATTTCTTATTTTTGCCTTTAATGGTAATTCTAACTTAAAAATGATGCCTCTATTTATATTTATAAATATACCTTAATAAAAATTACGAATTCTATTATAATATTCAGTTTTACCACTTTGATGTTATTCTGTAAAATAGACTTATCCTGATTTTCTTCTATAATTCTCCTTGCTACTTGCAGCTATTTTTTCTTGAATGTTTATCCTTGATATCTAGACAAGTTATTGGTTTTTCGTCCAATGACTTGATAGGATAAGTAAAGGTTTTCGTCCTTAAGTCTCCTGATTTCCTTGGAGGATTTTTGTCTTCTTTGGTTGTACTATTTACTTGCAAAGTCACATAATGATAATAGTTATTCCCAATTGATGGTTTCTTCTTCTCATGGAATGATCTCCCATATATATCTTATTTTTGAAAGACTCACAACCTTTCTCACACAACCTCTGCCCTTTGGTAAATTATAGTTTAATTTTACTTTGTCTATATTTATCTTAAATTGCTAGTATGAAACTAGTGTCACTTTATTAGCATTATCTCATTGTTGATATTGGCATCACTTTTCATTAACTTCTTAGAGGGCCATATGCTGTTATCTAGACTTGAATTTTGGTGGGGGCATGACAGTCCACCCTTCCCAAGATTGTTTGTTCTCAAGCAATCACAATCTAGGATGCTCTTGGGGTTATCCAGATCCCAAATCAACCTTGTAGGTTTGTAATCTCTAGCCATTCATCCTCCATTGGATGTAATTAGCTTTTGTTTTGACCCTCTGATATAATTGGGATTGAAAACTTTTCTCTAAGTGATGCTTCTCTCATTGTTTTCGTTTTGTCTGATTTTGTACTACAATGATGTCTCTGGAGAGTTAGGATTATTATGCTTGGCTCAACTAAACTAGCCATACAGTTCTTTAAGGTTGTAAGGTTGATACAATCCCCTAAGGTATAAGGACAATCTATTGTTGAGTATTTTTTGGGCTCACGCACTTGTCTTTCCCAATAACTCTCAACAAGAAAACCAAGAGTTGGAAATTGGCAAGGTCTGTGATTTAAGATTTCTTTCATCCCTGGAGAGAAGAATCACAAAGACATCTTGCAATTCTAGCATAGTTTGAAATAGAGTAGAGGAATCATCAATCTAAAATTCAGTTCCCTTTTTGGCAACAATTGTATTTGTGAAGAACCAATTTGGTTGGCCCAACATTTGCATAGTGTCATGGATATCTTTTTGAGTCAAAGCAAAAGGGTGGGCTTCCCATATGTTAAGATGAGAATTTGAAGCATGACACATCTGTGACCTTAAAATGCTATGTCCTTTTCTGAAATGATGTTATATTCTTTTGGTCCATTTTTGAGGTTCTCACATGCTATAACTAATCGAATTGGAGAGTTTCCAGAAATATCACAGAGTTCTTTCATTTCATTTTCACCGTGGATCCTGGGTAATGAATACAAACTCTTAATTTTCGTTGCTAACATCCAAAATGATAACACAATGTTGCATCCTCTGTCACAATGAGTAATGGGAGTGGTGTGTGTACCAAGATCCCACTTCTTTGTGCAGAGCTGATTGTGTATTTGAGTAAAGGGATCCAGGTGTCTCTCACAACAAGTTATATCTTTTACTTTAATTAGCATCAAGCTCCCTGGGGTGACTGTATCCATTTTAACTTCAAGTGTTATGGGATGACAACATGGTGGATACGTCCATTGTTCTTCAATGTCCATGTTGGTCTATCCAAGAGGTAGACCAAATGTCTCCTTCTCATGACTACAAATTAACCCATCAACAAGCTCAATGGTCTTAGAACAAGAGAGTTCAAATGTCCCTTGGTCAACTTTCATGTAGTCAATATGTATCATCATGGAGTTTTCATGATAAATTTGCAATTCCTTCTCATGGGGGTCAATCTTAGACAAATCATTCCTCACAAAAGCATAGTAATATCTTGCACATCATCATCATGTGGTCCAATTGTTTCAATACTTTGCAAATCATTTTTACATGGATCAGTTATTTCCATATTTGAAAATTGGATGGATGTTTCTTGGACATAATTTGCAATTATTGACACGTCTTCAACACATAATATTGGCTCTTCTTCTTCTTTGGTTTTAGCAACTTCTTTTGATTTGGATTCTAATTTCTCTTCTGCTCTAATTAACGATTCTCTTGGATCTTGCTCCTTGATCTCCTCCTTGGCCATTTTTGCTATATACTCATATAGATCTCTTTTGTCAGGATAATGGTTCCTGAGTACTCAAGGGGAACACTAGCTTTGAAATCTTCTGACAACTTTTGGTACTTGTCAATAATTGTTGGGGCCTCAAGTTTGCACAATAACTCTTGCATAAGGTCTATATCTTCTTCCCTTTTTCGACCTTGAAGTCTCTTTGACTAGAATGCATTTGTCATTTTAGCTTTACCCTAGAGGTTGGCAGGATTGTGGCTTTGATACCATTTGTAATGTCCTGTTCTATAACATTTCTTATTTTTGCCTTTAAACAATGACTCTAACTCAAAAATGATGCTTGTATTTATATTTATAAATATAACTTAAATAAAAAATTATGAATTTTATTATAATATTCTGTTTTATCACTTTGCTGTAATACTGAAAATAGACTTATTTTTATTTTCTGTTATAATTCTCTTTCGTATTTGCTACTATTTTTCCTTGAATGTTTGTCCTTGCTAGACAAGTTATGGGTTTTCATCCAATAACTTGATAGGAGAAGTAAGGGTTTTCAGTTTTCACTTTTCATCCTTAAGCCTCTTAATTTCCTTGGAGGGTTTCTCGTCCTCTTTGGCTGTAACATTTACTTGCAAAGTCACATAATAGTTATTCCCAATTGATCGATTTCTTCTTCTCATGGAATGATCTCCCATACATATTTTATTGTCACAACCTTTCCCACACAACCGCTGCCCTTTGGTAAATTATAATTTAAGTTTAATTTGACTATGTTTATCTTAAATTGCTAGTATGAAACTAGCTCCACTTTTATTAGCATTATCTCATTGATCATATTGGCATCACTTTTCATTGACTTCTTAGCGTGTCACATGCTGCGCTCTAGATTTGAGTTTTGGCGGAGGCAATACAAAAACCTGAAAGTCACCTTTATATTTTGCTCCATACATATACATTGATGTCTATATTCTATACTACATAGTTACGTGGCTACCTGCTTGAGATGATACTAATATCTTTCTTCTGTATGTCTGGCCCAGGGAGCAGCAATTGCGTTTTACATCCTATTCTCCCTGTTTGTGGATTCTTTTGTGATTATTTTTGTGGTAACTGTCTCATTGGCTGCTCTTGATTTTTGGGTGGTCAAGAATGTCAGTGGAAGAAAATTAGTTGGTCTGCGATGGTGGAATGAAATCAACGAGCAAGGGGAAAGCATCTGGAGATTTGAGTCTCTTGATCAGGACGTGAGTGTAACAAGATTCTGGTACAAATTTACTATATAGAGTAGTATTAATATTTCTAATTTTGTGTTTGCTTAGAGTCACAGGGTTTGTAGACTTTAGTGTTAAAAGTAATTATAAGTTCATGTTTCTATTTTTCATTCTTTTGCTCCTTTTGTGGCATTTGCAGTCATTGGCTCGCATGAATAAGAAGGATTCTTGGCTCTTTTGGTGGACTCTTTATCTCAATGTAAGTTGCAAAAGTATGCCAAAAAAAGAGTATTAAGTATTTTCATTCTGGATGCATCAAGATGCATTTATTTGGGGTGTTGACAATTTTTTGTTGGATGTTATATCGTGCTTTGGCATAATATTACCATGTCCTTTTTTTTAATGAAAAAGAAATGAAATTATGTTAGAAGGGGCAAATAATGTGCACTGGGACTCAAAAGTATATTGACTTTCAAAGTGGAGAAATCCCACTAGAAGCATGTAAAGCATGTGTAAACACTACTATACCCCACAGGCCCTTGGATGCTGATATCAATTATGGATGAGCAATTGAAGACCCAATAGAGTGCCAAATCATATGAGAGAAATTAGCATTGACATGTTAAGTAAAAATGGCCTGTGTAAGCATCCATACAATCACTTTGCCTATTTTATCTTCTAAAGACTCACAATTTTGTGATTTGGTCAACCTAATTTTGACCTTTTCTTGTTGATTTTATCAGGCAAATTTTGCCCATCATATGAGAGAAATCAGTATTGACATGTTAATAGGAAATGGTCTATGTAAGCATCCATAAAATTACCTTGCCAATTTTATCTTCTAAAAGATAAAAAAAATTGTGATTTAATCGGTTTACCCAATTTTGATGCTTTTTTGGCAATTGTATGGGGAAAAATTCACGCTTTACTGTTTTTCTTGGATTTCCTGCCCTGACTTCTGGGGTATATTTTGTGATTCTGTTTCCCAATCCTCTTTATCTTCTGCTAACTGTAACCATAGCTCATTTTTTCCTCATTGAAACCTGATTAATTGAAATTTGAAATAATGTTTTCATTGTGTTTTTAAATTATTTCCCAAGAAAGATCCATACAACCAGTCTTCAGCTGCCAAAAAATTCCCAGATAACTAAAAGCAGTAATGGGCCCTAGAAGATAGATATCGTTTCCTAGATAGGATGGAAACACAGAGGAAACAAGCTTATAGTTACACCCAACCCTAGATTAGTGGAAGCATTGAACCACAGTATGAGTTAACATCAACAGAGGAGATAGACATAAGCATTGCATTTGCAAACTTGATCCTTCCTTTCAATTATCAGCTTGGTCGATCCCATTATTGGGGGCATGATTTTATCATGTTTTGTGACAAGTTATTTCATATTTGCTATTTGATTTCAAGAAATTTGAAAAAATTACATATGTTGGAAAATCCCATTTACTGAGAACCTGAAACTTATATTTCCACTTCATGTATCATGACTCGGCTAATTCAAAAGTACTGTATCAGTATTGCCTTGTTTCTATCATTGTTGCTATTCTGTTCAAGTGTGACAGTAATATTTACATTTTTGCAGGCTGCTATTTGGCTGGCACTGGGAATTGTTTCCTTAATCAAGTTTAACATTGATTATCTTCTTGTGGTGGGTGTTTGTTTGACTCTTAGCATTGCAAACATAGTTGGATTTACCAAATGCCGGAAAGGTGATTATATTTATTGCTGAATATGCTTTTTTGATGTAAAGACAATTTGAAATGAAGAGTGTAGTTACTAGAACAAGTTAGAACACCTTTTAAGTTTACATTTATTAATGGATTATTACTTTATGATCCTTATTTGGGTTTTCCTTAAAGTATATATCTTTGGCATGTAGATAGGATGTCTGATGTTGACCTTTCATTCTTGCATCATTGCAGATGCAAAGAAACAGGTACAGAATTTTGCATCTAGAACATTTGCTTCACATGTATCATCGACACTGCAGTCAGCTTTCAATGCTGTTTGATAGATATATGTCTGCCAGTTAATTGACCGGTATGATAGTGAATTGATTTTGAGTGCTAGACATAAAGGTTTGTTCATCCCAAAAAGCAGCATTATCTTTGGATAAAATATCTTCTTGGTATTTGATGTATCTGATAGTTCTGACGAGGCACAGTTCTCTTCTCGTTACAATTATGTGCGAAAAGAATAAATGTTTTAGAATAATAGTTTTGTTGTGCTTTGTATAGTTTACATCCACAATAACATCTCAAGTTCTGGGTTTCCTAGAAATAAGAGTTAAATTTGAATACATCTGAATGATTTTATTTACCATACACTTTCTTTCAAGAGATAAGAAAGTCTAGGTGATTAGCCTGGCCTCAATTTTGTTGATATTGTTTAATATTTTCTTATGATTTAAATATACGTACAGTTGGCAATCAGTTATATCAGACAGTGAGAGGATGTTTACAATATCTGTGTCAGAGCTATACGGTCACTATGTGAAGCTATTTTAATTGAATATTATGGTAATGAAATCTGGTTTATTTCTTTGGTTTCTTTATTAGTTAAGGTGACGTATTAATTATATGAAAAATATTGAATATTATGCTAATGAAATCTGGTTTATTTCTTTGGTTTCTTTATTAGTTAAGGTGACGTATCAATTATATGAAAAATATTGCAGGAAGACTGTTTTATATTCTATTGAATTGCATTGTCTCTAATGTTAGGTATGGTTGTGGAATCATAGTGTGGAATCCATATCGTTTTTATCTTTTTTGTAGTCTCTGCAGAATGCTAAATATTTGCATGGAAAGACTTTTCTTTTGCCTAATAATGTTCAATTGTCTGCCACTATATTTTTCATTTCCATAACAGATATATGTATTTCTGGAAGTTCGTAGATCCTTTGCCTTAAAGCTCTTTTTATCATTATTCAGGTGATGTGTACCTTGAAAGCTTTGTTGTCGTGGCAGATTCTATAAATAGCTTACTATCTGAATCCATGTGCCGAGTCTTCTTGTTGACACAATATTTTTGCGATAGAAATTTAGAAATATAACTATCATGCCAGTTTGCAGTGAAAGACATTATTTCATGTATGTTTTAATTTTTGAACACTTTTTGCAGAATATTACATTTGGCTTGACAAGACTGCCTCAATCCTTTGAAACTGGTTATAGCTTACAATTACTAGTGTTCTTTCCATGAGCTTAACACTGTACTGTTTCCTTCTTAGTAACAAGAAGTTTGAATATATGCATAGAAATTATTTTTGCATGTTGCAGTATTGTAATTTAAATTTCCTATTTTCAATTAAGGAGAAAATTGCACATAAGTTATCGAATGTGGGATTAGGTTTTTTTTGTTCAAACGAGCCATAAATGAAGTTGAAATTTAAATTCATTCTGCTGTTGCTGAATTTAGAGACCAAAATCTAGGTGGTTTGTGAAGAAAGCACGAGCATGAATCTTCTCTGCAAATCTGTGTAAACAATCAACATCAATTTCTTGGAGAGTATAAACATGCCTTCGATAAGATGGGCATGATATCTCATGCATAATTTTAGTATCCTGATATGACGAAATGCAAGTTCATGAATTAACTTTCAAATGTTATTCTGTAATGGACGATGATTAGTGTTTGTATGGAAAGAAAAAACTCTGAATGGATTATAAGAAGTCTTCAAGAGAAAAAAGGAAGCACATGAAGACAGTATCCTATTGTTTTTTATCACCACTTGTAAATAATGATGCAAATTGACACCTTATGGGAAGATTATTTAGATTCTGATATTGCCACAGATTTGTGGAAAGAGAGGGCAACTGGGGGGAGTGATTGGAAGGGAGAAACAATAGTGTGGCATGGAGCTTCTGATTATCAGAGGAAGATGAGACACATGCAACAGCTGGAACACATTCATAAATATGTGGTGAAAACTGCTAAAAGCAGTCTAGGCCACTGGAAACTACTGGCCCGGATAACTTTTTATGACCAGTCAACTGTACACTGTATGCATATTTCCTTGATTATTTGCATTAAGAGGTGCCAAAGTTGTCGATGATGAGGATTATCTGCCACAGAATTGCGTGATGCACTGCAAACCCCAAATCTCATTAATTCCTTATCTTTGAGATTGGGGAACTCTTGAAGCATGACTTTTAAAACCCTTGAATTTTCAGACAAACAAGGCCTCAATTTAAATTCAAGATTCCTTGCATCTGTGAAAACTTGATTGCTGCTTCTAAAAGTTTATCCATAAACAACGAGGAAGCTGACTAGGCCCAAAGCTAAATCAAATTACTAAGCTGAAAATGATATTTTTAAATTTGATTATAGAAAGTGAAGCTCGTAAGTACATACTAGAGGACAGAAGAAATGAATCTCAAAGACAACTTCAAAAGTTAAAAAAGTGACAATTGAACTCTGAAGGTTGTAACTCGTTAAATTTGGTGGTGTCAGTGCAATGCAAAAGATTCTAGTCATGAAAGTGCAAGGTCACCTGGAGACGGGTCACTTGGAGACTTTGGAGACTGGTACTGGTATGGCTAATTTTCAAAAGTAGGAAACGGGGGGGTACTTGGAGACAGCAATTTTTTTAATATAATTTAATAATTTCCAAGAAATATCATAACATTGAGCTTTGGAAACAGAACAGTGGAAAGGTTTAAGTTTGAACATTAAAACCAGTCAACTAGGGCTTCAAATGGCAATGTCTGGGCTCCAGCGACAGAAAATGATGTTATTTTTTTTTGTTTTTAACGTGCCTTTTTCACCTGGAGATGTGCGGGAGACGCCATAAAACTTGGCATAAGACTAGGGTATGGTGGGAGCGTATAGATGAAGTCTCCGCTCATTTTTGAGGTCTTTGGGTACACATAAAGTCTGGATACTCGCCTCCGTATCCAAGGGTTGGAGACGTGTCTTCTGGTTACAGTGTGAAAGTGTGATTTAAGTCATCTTTGAGAAGTTGAAAACAAATCAACTGGACCGATTGGCTGTCTGATGGACAATTAATTCCTAAAAAATGCAGGGTGCATAATGGCATATTAGTGGGGGGGGCATCCATCTTGAAAAACTTAAAAACCTGGGACGCATAATGGTTAAGAGTATGTAGGAGTTTTGTCTATCTTTATGCAGAGTTGATACAGGAATTGAATTTATTACTAGCAGAAGATCCAAAGTGAAGTGGATCCACAAAGGTTTCTTATGTTCCCATGGAGTAACTTGAAACTCTTGAAAAATACCTATTGTTTGGAGGTGTATTGATCAATTTCCATGTAACATGATTGGTTGATTTACCAAAATGAACTCTGCAAGAATTGTTTCTTAGTACCATCAGTTGTTTTGATTACAAATAAAATATTTTGTTGATATTCTCTTTTCAAATTAGTTTGGTGGTGGTATGATGTAATTGTTGGAATTCTTGTCATTGATGTCAAAGGTTTGATTGAGCTATCCAAGTTGTTGATTATGCATTATGGTCCAATTGGGTTGTTTGTCTTCTTGGTTGAACTGTCTACTTGCTTGCTTGAGCTCCTTACATGCCTGCTTCAGCTACTTGTTTAGTTGGTTGAGCAGATTGAGCTGCTTGGTTACCTACTTGAGGTGCTTGTATGCTTGCTGGAGTTGCCTGTGTGTCTGTTTGAGCAGGGTGAGTGTCTGCATCAGTTCTTAAGTGTCTACTTGTTTGCCATATCAGATTGTTATGCCAAGTCACCAAGTGTTTTTTAAAAGGTAAATATTAAATTGAACATCTCATTCATGCAAAGAGAAGGTAAAGGCAAATATTTGAATATCGATAAAATGAGTATAATGTTTGGACACTTAATTCATTGACCGTATTGGGTTGAAGCTCGTGTGCGGGTGTGTGGTGGCTAGTTTAATATATTCAGCCATCGCATGTATTCAAATTATTCATTCTGGGTGTTTGAAGAATAAAAACGTATGATAGAAAAATCTCTATCAACTATTAATGAGCCCTTTTTTCGTATTTCTGAAAAAATAGAGGTGCGTTTTTAAGGAATCGAATTAATATTTATTTGGTGGGAGAAGACATCATGGATGGCTTCAGAATTAAATAATTATGTGGTGGCTGTCAGATTTTTGTAAGGCCTCAAGTTAAAAATTGAAGCGCACATGAGTGGGGGCGGCTTCAAATATCTATGACGCCTTGCTGTGTACTAATAGGCAGTAGTTTTTGTTTCCGAACTTAGGATTGATGTGATTTATCTCCCAGGAATTAACTTCGCGTTAATTTCTATTGTCGCGTGTTACTTCTCTTCGAGTGGAATTATATGAGTATTGTGTGAGATAAAAGGAACGGGTCAACGCATTGAAAGATATGAACTGCTTCAACATTTATTAGCTAGGCGATAAAAGAACAAATTTTTTTTGAGACGTGCTCTTAACAGCCGATAGCAAATGGTGAGGTGAACGTTTGAATAGAGGTGTGTCAGAGTTTTTTATATAACTATCTGGACTTGATTGTTTTAAGGGTGTTCTCTGAATAGAATAAAATTTTTGTAGAATGGTTTTTGGAGAAACTGGTCATAAGTTGTTGCTGGGCAGTTATCTCTTAGGCAGTGAGTGGGCGTGTAAAATTGATGGAGTCGATCATTCAACAATACCAAGTACAACTAACCTGAAAATAGTTGGCTGTTCTTTTCTGGAGATCATATTCTGTTGTAGGTTGGATGAAAAGGTATGGAAAATGATATCGTTGTGTGTGTGAAAATGATATAGAGGAAGCGACTTAAGGTAGTGTGTTTTACTGCATTGCTGGGAGTGATATAAAGATGAGTCTGATGGAGCTGTTTTGTATCCTGTAGAATCGATACGGGTGAATGAGCTTATACTGTGGAAGTGTTTTGTTTTATAAAGGGGGATTAAAGGAGCTGCATGACACTGGTATATATTGATATGTGTATTCTGAAGAGTTGTATTAAGTTCCGCATTTTTTAGTTGGTGCTCAAACTGGAGTTGGTGCTTCAATGTTAAAAGTTGGTGCTTCGAAGAGGGTTGGTGCTTTCTGAGAGTTGGTTCTCTTTTGTGATATGGGTTGGTGCCTCCTGTTATTCAAAGACTTTGATGTGTCATGGTATTTTACTTGAAAGTGTTTTCCATGAGAAAATTTGGTGTTCATCTCTTTGAATACTCTCTTAAGTTTTATGTGGTTTTATGCTTCTGAAAGTTTAAAAATCTAAAATATTGATTCACCCCGGAGTATTTTCTGTGTGCTCTTCAATTGGTATTAGAGTGGTTACCTTCTAATAAAGTTTAAAAACTTGGAGGTTGGTCCTGTTAGCACACAAGATGAATGCTCTTGAAGGTCTTGCAACAAATAGAGCTCCTCTATTTGATGGCTCAAATTATGCTTTCTGAAGTGTTCAGATTTAGACCTATTTGATATCTCTTGGTTTTGATATTTGGATGAGCGTAATAAATGGTTCTACAATTCCATCTGCCCCTCCACCTGATGTTGATGGAAAGAGATCTTTTGAGAGCAATGCTAAGGGCATGAATGCAATATTATGTGGATTTGTAAGAATTTGCCTAAGACAAATAATAAAAATATCAAGATCTAGAAGCTCAATTGATAGCACAAAAGAGATAGGCAAATGATATGATCCTCAATTGATTGAATTCAAAGATGATCAACAATACATGAAAGACCTAATGATTTTCAATGTAGAAATGCCTAAATATATAGGCAATACATGATAACTAAGAGATATGCAAGTGATAACCTATCACCTAACCAAGGTGTAATCACATGTTCACCAAAGGTGGATCATCCTCTATTGTACAACAAAATATGTGCAACAATGAGAGGATGATAATGTGATAGGAGTACTAAAGGTGGATCTCACACATAAAGTAGAAAATGATAACAACTATCACCACTTGATAAGTAGGAGATATTTTCCACAGCAAGTCAAATTGTGATATTGCTATTAGGATTCAACTGTGTAGTTTTCTGAGTCAAACTCATTGACCCATGATTCATGAGTAGTGGTTCACACGAACCCATCTCTCATGAGAATGAATGGAACACTTAGCACTCATTGGATCTAGGTGATGCTCACAGAGGTGAAGCACTGGGACTTCCTGGGAGGTCACACATCCCAGTACTACTCCAGCTTGAACACGCTTAACTATGGAGTTTCCTCCATGGTTAAACCCACTCTGCTTGCATCTTCATTTGCAAAACCTTCACCAAGTGTTGTGCCTTATGAACCATTCATTAGAAAGCCCCTTAAGCTCATCAATTGATAAGTAGGAGATATTTTCCACAGTAAGTCAAATTGTGATATTGCTCTCAAGATTCAACTGTGTAGTTTTTTGAGTCAAACTCATTGACCCATGATTCATGAGTAGTGGTTCACACAAACCCATCTCTCATGAGAATGAATGGAACACTTAGCACTCATTGGATCTAGGTGATGCTCACAGAGGTGAAACACCAAGACTTCCCAGGAGGTCACCCATCCCAGCACTAGTCCACCTCGAGCACAGATGGGTGACCTCCCGGGAAGTCCTGGTGCTTCACCTCTACATTATGGTCTCGGTTCTTGATGTGGGATTTCTAACAAGAGGTTCTCTCCCATTTTTGACTCTATGTGACTGACCTTCGATGATTTGACACGTCATGTGTCTTCTTGAGAATAAGCCACCCTCTTCTCTGCATTGGAGGAAGATGCCTTCTCTAGACATCTATAAGCTAGATGTCCCATCTGCCCACAATTGTAACACTTCATGCTAGCAAAGTAGGAACTACTTCTTCCTGCACCTCTTCCTCTATTAGAGCCTCCTTGGTTACCTCTACCTTGGCCATAGTTTCCTCTATAACTTGTTTCACCACTTTCCTCTACAAGTTTGGGCTCTCCTTGGCTTCTTTGATCAGTCCCTCTACCTTGGTGACCCCCTCTATGACCCCTTTGGTCTCTTCCTCTATCTCTCTTTATTGAACTAGATCTTTCCCCCTCTTACCTTTCTCCTCTATTTTTAGTGCCAATTAGTAGAATTGATGTACTGTCTTGGGGGTTAGGAGAATCATCTCCTCTTGGATAGACCACTTCAATGCATTTAGATATCTGGAAACTTTGAGGCTTTCTTTTTCTACCACCTTGGACCTTAGACATATTTTTTGGAACTCCTTGGTGTAGGTGTTAACATTGTTGTCTTTCTGCCTTAGACTTTGCTTCCTTTCATGTAGCTGGATTTCAGAATCCTCTGGCATATAGGCTTCTTTAACATTGGCCACCAATCTAGACCTTTTCATCCCTATTAGATCCCACACTATGGTCAACATGACCTTAGGAAAATCACACACATGCCAAAGATGGCTACAAAAGAAAAGAAAAGAGGGATTGGATCAACCAACCCTTGGGTGCTCTTGCACCACTAACTAGATAAGAGAAATGATTGGTTGATAGATAGTGGATGTTCACATCACATGACTAGTAATATAAGAAATTTTGTCAAATGTGAAGAGTATGATGGTAGAATTGTCAGATGAGGTGACAACACTAGAGGAAAAATCAAGGGAAGAGGTATTGTTTCCTTATATGGAAAGAATGCAATAGATGATGTGCTACATGTTGATGGCTTATCACACAATGTTCTTAGTGTTGGTCAACTAGTTGAGAAGGGATATTCTCTTCACTTCTATGATGAGGGATGCAAAATTTAGAATAGTTTTGGAAGTGATATTGGATCAGGATCAAAGAACAAACAAAATATCTTCCATCTGAATAATAAAAAGATAAAGTATCAGATTTATTAGGTTGAACAAAGTTTGATCAATGTGTAGAAGAAGAGACAAGGAATTAGTGTCAAGGATGCTTTGTATCAACATTGTTTGAATCAGATGCAGCGGGCCTCAAAGATAATTGAAGATGTAGTTGAGGAAGAACAAGAAGAAAGAGCAATACAAGAGTCACAAGAGATGTCAACAACCTCAAGGTATGAAAATTCAAATCACCTTATTGATGGTCACTTGTTCAATCCAATGAAATTCAATCTGATATCTCCAAAGGGAAGGAAATTGAGTGTTCTGAAATACAAAAATAAAATAAAATCAAGAGTACTTCTGAAAGATCAGAAATCCAAAAGAAAGTAATGGTAGATGCAGATAGAGATGTGAAAGAAAAGAGATCTAAAATTTGTGTTAGTCACAATGATCAAGATGAGAAATAGTCTGATATCAAGCAACTTAAGGGGAATGGACGTCAAGAGCAAGTTGAAGAAAACTTCAAATCACAACATCAAAAGATTATAGAATAACAAAATTCTCTGATATCAAAAGTTGATCAAGATGACAATGAATGGAAAAGGACTATCAAGGAAAAAATTACAATCACAAACAATCATGTGGAAAAGCTTATGCTTAGGGAAACTAAACTAGAAGCACTATTGGAAAGAGAAAATAATGGTGTCAAAAAGGAAAAGGGAGAATACTTCAAATCAGACCATGATAAGCCTAAAGTTAGAGACCAGAATAACAAGGCAAAGAAGAAGTGAAAATATGAAGAATGGAAGGACAAAACTTGCATCGATGATCAATGGGTTAAAGCCATGGAAGAAGAGCTTAAGGTTGCACATGATTTAAAGGATGAGCTCAAGAGTAGTTCAACTAAGCTTGAAGCATTGCTAATTCAGAGAAGGGAAAAGGAGAACAATGAAACTAGATCAAAGAAAGAAGATTGCTCTAAATCCAGTCAAGACCAAAAAAAATTAGGAAATAAGAATAAGAAGACCAAGAAGAACAAAGATGGAGGACAAAGGAGTCAAGTCAAGCGGAACAATAAAGACAAAAAGAAGAAGAACAAGGTTAACAATAAGCAAAGGAGTTAGATGAAGTCCAAAACTAAAAAAGGAAACATGAGAAAGAAACATGTGGTAAGAAGTTCTAAATCACAAAGCTTCAGTGGTAGTTGATATGGTTGTGGTAAGTATGGATATAGAGCCTTAGATTGTAAGGGTAAGGATAATTCTCTTAGAAGTAGAAGAAACAATCATGTTCCTGATATACTCAAAGGTGTGAAAAGAGTAGAAGGTACAATCACAAGGAAGATGAGTATATGTCCCTGCACTATGATGAGAAATTTCAATAGTAAGTAGAAGATTTCCATATGTCACAGATGCAATAAATCTAGACAAACTACTAAACATTGCAGATACAGGGGTATGCAAGAAGTTGATAGGAGCATACAAGGAATAACAAGGTAGACAAGCATGATCAAATAGATAGGAAAAGAGAAGGAAAATGAAAGTAGAAAAATGAGCAAATGCACAAGAAGAGGACAAGAAGGGAGAAGAACAAAGAAATCTCACATGTGGGATATACTTTAGTAAGGTCCAAAGGCATGTCAAAGGGACTTTCCCCTCCTATTAAAAACTAAGATGAAAAGGAATGCATCAATCCAAAAGATTTAATGGAAATATCATTCAAGTTGGATTGATGTAAGGAGGATACTACTCAGGGGGAGTAGTAAGCATGGTAGATTAAGTCTGATGAGTTTTTGAAATGAAGTAGGTTTAGAAAATATGCATGAGTCTGCAAAATTCAATGAGCTGGGAATTTGATGAGTAATCAATGATTGGATGGCTCAGAGGTATGGAAGAAAGAAGGTAAAAGAGTTGGACAAGATAACTCAAGAAAATGAAGGAAAGGGAAGAAAACATTGATATGGAAAAGCATGTTGGATAAGATCAATGGTACACCTTTGGCATTGATGTAAAAGGGGGAGAGAAGCAAATGAGTTAAACAAGAGAAGAGTACTAAGTCCATATTAGATGAAGAGAGAAGATCAAGAAGAATGAAGCAAGTTCATATACTTGCACATAAAAAAGAAGAAGTTGAGCGGCATACATCCTAGGGGGAGAAACTGATGGAAATAAGATTAGTAATCAGATTGGACCAAAGGAAGTTGGCATCTAGGGGGATTTGATTAGTGAAGAGGTTGAGTTAGAGGGACTCTAGCAAGTAATATGATTGGTTGGTCTTAGGGGGATATTGTTTGTATTTGATTGCATTATCATTATTATATTTTTCCCATCACATGTTGCCATCAATGCAAAAGGGAGAGATTGTTGGCAATTGGCATGTTAGATGTGTTGTCATTGATTTCAATGTATCAGAGGACAGATGTCAACATGTTATATGGTTTAAAAGAATTGACTAGAAGATCTATGTTTTGAATGCTAACTGAACTATTCTAGGATAGCAAGGAGAACATGATGTTCAAATGTCCAGTGAGGTTTGAATATTGAAGATATAGAGTTGTGCACGTGGGAGATAATTGAAAAAGCTCAACACTTAGTTCACTCCAAGTTTCAGAGGATGACATAAAGATTTGAATATCTTTCATGGTCAGAATTGGTGATTGGCAGAAATAGTGACAGACAGTGTTGACATGAAGACATAAAAGGGTCTGATGTGCTGAATCAAGATTGAATCTATTGGAGAGCACTTAGGAGTGTGTTTGGGAAACACTCATGTGTCCTCAACTCAAAGTTTTAGTACTTCATAGGTCCACATGGCATAATTATATTGTCTCATAGATTGGAGTGAGTGTTCATGAGGAACAGGTGAAAAAGGGCTGACAAATCCAATGGCTGCAATAAATTTGTATAGATGAGTGTATTTAATGATGCTACAAGATGTTCTTGAAGTATGTTCTTGATTATTTGGCAATATTCATGGATCGGAAGGATCTGATTGGTGGAATTTATAATATTTTTATTATCATTCCCTTTCTTGGCCGACTAGGTTGGTAAATCGTGTTGCATAAGTGGTAAACCATGAAATATGAGAGATTTGTGATCTCTAGGTGATTGATAAGTGTTATTATTTGGATTTGATTGTTATAGATGAACTTGATCATGAGATTTGGCGCGTCGATATGAAAGGAAGAAGAGTTAGGATTTGTATACCTAATTTTTGATATAAGGAGATGAATTAGGGAAAGTTGAGTAGTAGATCATGGATGTGGATCCTAGATGGTGCTAGTAGAGGAAGAGTTTGATTGAGAGATTATCAGAAGAGGTTCAACAAGAGGTTGAACATAGATATGCATTGTGCTACATTGGAGTTGTATCATACATGAGGTAGATGTCATTTTCATAATTCACAAAAGGTTTCAGATCATTGTAGTGATCATGTTGTAAAGCAGTGAGTCTTCCTCAAGGTTGGAGCTTGAGATTTTTTGTTTGAACACTGAGCTCTAGGCAGTGAGATTGAATGCAAGTGTGTTCCCCATTTATTATAATAAGTTTTTACTTCTAACAAGATACTTATTGTGGGTAATCATCCCTACCGTAGGTTTTCCCTTACTAGGGTTTCCATGATAAAAATATTGTGTGGATGTGTTTCTGATTTGTTTATGCATACATGTTTATATTCTATTAATTTATATCAGACTTAAGGATACACAACGTTAAGGGTTTTGGGGGTTTAAGGGTTTGAAGTTTAAGGTATTGGAAACAACTAATTCACCCACCCCTCTCCCCCCCTCACCTTCTTAGTTCCTTACTACCATATTATCAACAACTCTAAGCCTTCAAAAGAAGAACAAACTATTAATGGTGCTAGCTCATAGATTTTTTCAAAAAAATTCAGAAGTAATGATTTCAAGCAGCCTTCTAGTACTAGGCAAGTACTCTTAACAAGGTTTAATAACTTATTTTATGGTTACTGTTATGCTTCTAATTACTTTAGACACATGCCATTAAATTGTAGAGTTCTTTTTAGAAATGATTTCAGATTTGTGAATAAGAACCCTTTTGTTCCTTTGAGGAATTATAATATTTTTTATTATAAATGTAATAACATTGAGTTCGCAATGCAAGATTTTGTAAGAATGGAATGATATATTATCAAAGAAAGATGTTAAGAAAAATGCTAAGAAAACCAAAGTGTGGAGGAAGAAAGAGAAAGAGGCTGCAATGAAGTCTTTGGTTGTGCAAACAACCCTTCTTACACAAAATGAGAAATATATTTAGTATCTGGATAGTGGTTGCTCGAGACACATGACCGAGATGAGAGTAAGTTCTTAACTCTCAAGAAATCTAATGGTGGCAAGGTAAGGTTTGGCAGAAATTCATCTACAAAGGTAGGTGGTAAAGGTACTCTTATGTTGAATGATGGAAAGACTAAAGCTGAGAATGTGTTGTTTATAGAAGGCTTAAAACATAATTTGATTAGTGTCAGTCAATTGTGTGATTAGGGACATAACTTAATCTTCAGTTTAGGTTGTTACAAAGTTAGTAAAGATGGTGTTCATATTGTTGGTGTTAGTAGGGCAGTGAACAATTTGTACATTCTTGATGATGTTAAGAGTGAAACTTGATGTTTGAGTCTACTTGATGAATCTTGGTTGTGGCATAGGATATTTGGACATATAAATTTTGATAGTCTTAATCACTTTAGCAAGAAGGAAGTGATTAGAGACTTGCCTAAAATTATGAAACCTTTTGCCACAGTCTGCAAGGATTGTCAATTGGGCAAACAAACTCTTAGGAGTTTTAAATCAAAGGATTACTCTAGAACAAATCCTTTAGAGATGATACACACTAATTTGTGTGGTCCTAAAATAATTGCAAGCATGCAAGGTGAGAGATATTTTATGCTTATAATAGATTATTACTCACGTATGGATTGGGTGGCCTTTTTGAAGGATAAATAAGAGGTATTAGAGACATTAAAATATTTTAAAGCTTTGGTTGAGAATGAGAAAGGCTTAAAAATTAAGTTCCTATATTCAAACAATGGAGGTGATTTTATCTCAAATGACTTTGTGAGCTTTTGTGAGAAGTTTAAAATTAAAAGACAACATTCAACTGCTAGGACATCTCAACAAAATGGGGTGGTTGAGAGGAAGAAAAGATCAGTCCAAGAGATGGCACAAACTATGATGAATGAATTAAGGTAAGTGATTATTTTTGGAAGGAGGTAGTCTTTACAATTGTCTAAATTCAAATAGAGGGTTGATTAGAGCCAAACACAAGAAGTCACCATATGGACTATGGAATGGTAAGACAATAGTTGTTCAACATTTTAAAGTTTTTGGCACCCCTTTTTTTATATAAATAGAGAAGCCTAACAAGGGGTCTAACCCTTACAAAACCACAACATAGAGAAAGAGGTTCTAGAAATAAAATAAGAAAACAATGACTAAATAACATCAACAGATTATGTCAAAGACAAACTAAATAGAACACCTAGCACCAAGGCTAAAAGCCTTCCACGAGAGTGGGAAGACCAAACTCACACCGTAAGTGGAGAATTGTGCGAGTTTGAAGAATAATTCCTCTTGTGTTTTCAGACAAATGTCTAGCTGATGCTATCCTTAAGGTCCCCAATGAATGAAGCCTCGTTAGGATAGTTGTTAGAACAACAACTATAGTGTTGAGAAGGCAGTACATTGGCAGTATAATCATGTAGCTAAGCAAGAGAAGTAGTAGGTGGGAAATTGTCTACAAGGCTAGAGGGGGTTGCACTAGTAGTAGCGGGGGCATTACACATATTTGTAGCAAGAGCATGACTAAGATTAGCTATAGAAACTTGACCCAAATCAGCAGTGGGAGAAATACCAGGATTTGCAGTAGGAGCTTCATCCTCGTCATTAGCTTGTGAGGAGCCATTATAAGTAGAGTCTCAGAGATAATTAAAATTTTGGGTAGTCATTTTCCCAATAGAGAAGCATCACTGACATTGAAAGCAAAGGCCCTCATAATCCAATCCTTGAGTCCAAGGCATTTCCCCAACCATGAGCGCCACATGTCCTGAAAGTGGTGTGGAGATATCCACTTCAACCAAAACACGAACAAAACTAGAAAGTCCCATTGTAGTCTTAGCTTCATCCACCTTTAAGAAATGTTTAATAGAGTTTCCAATGGAGTCAAAGCAAGACATCTCCCAAAAATAGAATAAAATATTGGGAAGATGAACCCACACTGAGTGCATATTGGGTGGTTCAATAAAAGGGTTGAAGGAGGTTGTCTAGGGTTTGACAAAAAGAGAATGATTCCCCAAAACCCATAGCTTTCTCAACACCAAATAACAATCTTTAGAGGAATTAAATGAAGAAATAGAGAACCCTCTTGCACAAGGGAAAAACTTAATGTTCCTAGAAATAAAGGATCACCAAGAGTTAGTTACCTAGCAATGCAGATTCAAAAGAGAATGCCAAAGACCAAAAATCCTATAGACAAACCCTTGATGTTGGTAGAAATATACATTATCTATCACATTCAGGCCACACACCACCATAGAGGAGGCCTTGGCACATACGATAGGTTGAGATTTCCCCTTTAAAAGAATAGTGGCAATCAATTTGGCAGTGTGGGCATAACTCTATCCACCGACAATAGCATTTATTTTTATTTTTATTTACTTTTTTTTTTGAGAGGGGGGGGACCTCATCCTTAAAATCCTCTGAATAAAAAACTCCACCTTCAGTGCAAGGAACAACACTATCGACCATTAACCCAAGTCGAGGAACAACAATTGTAGCCATTTGTAGCCCACCAGAGAAAGCAGAAGCAGAAAGAGACCCCAACCCAGGGACAACTCCCGACATAGAGAGCTCAATGTAGGGAGTAGGAACCCTTGCATTGTCTAGGGAAGGAGAACCGCCTTGAAACAAACTTGCAACAGTCCCATCGCCCTCTGATCCAACAATAGACAAATGAGTGAGAGACCTAGTAGAGGAAGGAACAACACCATCTACGTCACACCATATGCAGCCTAAGGCAGCCCAACTCCAATGACCCCAGAACGAGAAGTTGAAAGAGCCATTGGGTGGGCAACAGAGTCTCTCATAGAGGACATATTAAAAAAAAATGGCAGCCCTTGTTATATTAAGAAAGATGAAGATTATTTAGGAAAATTTGATCTTAGAGTTGATGAGGGTATATTTTTAAGATATTCTTCAAAAATGAAAGTCTGCAAAAGTTTAAACAAAAGATTACATAAGATATTTGAAATCGCTAATGTGAAAATTCATGAGATTGCTAACTTCTTTGAAAAATTGCAAAGATGTGATGATAACTTGTAGAATGGTGAGGCTGAAAGTTTTGATCAACAAACTCTTATTAGTGTGCAAGTTGTGTCAACAAGTAACAATGTTGGAAATGTTGATATTTTGGCCTTTACAAAAAATATCTAATGTCTTGGGATTTTGATATGCATAAATAATAATATTAAATATTAATGAATATTTAATATTTATTGTTTATTAATGAGATCGATTTTATATATGCTTAAAATGGTTAAAGTTAAATAATAAATCAAAGAGGGCCCAATTTGGATGTATATATTTATTATTTAACTTGTGCAAGTCGGCCCCTAGTGTGGCACTCCATTTTCATATATAAGAAAATCGATTCTTGGAGGAGACATATAAAAAACATAACATATAGCCTCATTTTCAAGAATCAATCATCGTTAAGCAATTTGGAGCAACAATTTGGGAGCAGCAATTTGGAGTAGCGATTTAGATCTTCTATGCATGCCTAGATCAAATATCCTAGACTGGAATTAGGAAAGCTAGGTATTGGGAGAACTTTATCAAGTGTTGGCCCTCCATCATGCACTGAATGAAATCTGTCTATATGCTGAAGCAAAATCCACAACAACTACGAATTGTATTCAAGATGCTGCAATTTCCTTTGTAGGGCAGATCTGAACACTCAAGTACAGATTGGTGTCAACTTGGAGAAGCCCTAGGCTAGCTAATTCAGACCATGGTTAGAAGAAATTGAAGGATCAGATTAAAAGACTCTAAGGAAGGATTTCAGAGTTGCAATCTAGGTACTATCTCTCCTTGCTTTGAGTTTATTTTATTACATCATGTGCTTAGTTTTATTAGATCTCTATAGATTGATATATTCTTTGGGACAATCTGAAATATACTAACATGGTATCAGAGCATTGGTTGAGTAAAAGATCCATTTCAGATTTAGGAATTTAGTCTAACTCTTTCAAAACTAAGGAATAATGGTAATCGGGGGTTTGGCCTAAACATAATTTTTATTTTATATATGAAGAGCATAAAGTAGGTCTAAATTTTGCTAAGGTTGAATATGCAAATTTCCCTAGTTAGTCCAAATTACTCTAAGAGGGAGTCTAAGCTTAGGAGGGAGTTTATCCATGGGCTCACTTACTACATGTGTGGATCATTCCCTATTGGATTGACTTAGCTTAATAGAATATGGCATATTGTTGATTGGATCATGGGCTAGTTTATTGACTCATTATCATATGTGACAATGATTGACTAATTCATAAACATAGGCTACATTGGCATATTATTATCAACTGGGTAATTAATATTTACATTGATTTATTTGACTAGCTCATGATTTGGTTCATGCACTTGGATGGTTCATAAGTATTGGCATATATTTCCATGTAGGAAAGTACTTGGCTTTTATTTCTATGTGTGGTCACATCTCCTTTGCATAACACTTGGCTTATGTTAGCATACCCTTCCTCACTGTTATGGATGAGTCTATATATGACATATAGTTGAGACATATTGCTTTTGGTATAGTTGGATAATTATTCATGTATCATTCATGAGTGAGAGCACACTTTATGTTTCCTTAACATATTTCACATTATGGAGACATACATAACCAATTAACTATCATTGCATGTTTATGTGAAGGAAGTAATTCAGTACATTGACAACATTGGGTTGTGTTGGCCTTTACATTAGCATTGGATTTTTTGATTTAATCTGGTATGTATCTATTGCATATTGAGAGGGAGTTTTTTTTTCTATATGCATCTATAGAAACTTACGTAGCTATCTATCTATTTGGTATACATTATGTTAGAAAGTAAAGTCCACCAAGATAACTGAGAGGGGGGGGGGGGGGGGTGAATCAGTTATCAGATAATTATAACTTTTATCAACTTCAACAACATTTAACCATGTAAGCAATATAATTACCAACCATAGAAAGATATTCATACACAATAACACAATGACACAAGATATGTTGACTAGGGAACATCTTGATCAAAGAGTAAACCTCAGTGGGAATGATGCCCACAAAAGATGCACTAATATGAATATTCCTTGTGAAATGATGGACTCTGTTAGGAGTCTTATGAAATACATTCAGTACATATGAATCCCTGTTAGGAGATTTTGAATCTCTGCTAAAAGATTCTAACCCTGTTAAGAGTTATGGAAGACAGAAGGACCCATTGCCCAAACAACTTCAGGGTAAGATCACTGAACACATTGTCTAACTGATCTTTGTATTACTCAACAGAATAATACCAAAGGATTACTAATCTCAACAATATGTTACCTCTTCTCTGATTGTGCCAAACTGCACTCACTGCTACACCAGATCTCTGTACTTCGCATGTCTTCCTTCACCAATTCACTTTCACAATTGCATTAGCTCTTTTCTTCACTTCATGCATTCATCAACCTTCAACCATATTACAACAAGGAAAAACATTCCTTCCTTTATACCACACTCAAGTAATTACAAATGAGTCGACATCCAATTACAAAATAAAAGTTTCCACACACTACATCAAAATTACACAAAATTGTCGGCTTCCAAGTACAATAATTCTCCATCCATGTGACCTCAAAGTTTGCAGTGTCATCCACATCACTATCAATGTGTCTTCAACTTCCCTTTGACTACGCAAAATCAGATTCCATCCCAATTAGGAGATATCATCCGATTTCCACAAACCGCTACTCAGGAATACTGCCTGAATACTGCTTCTACAAAAATGCTTATAACTTCCATGAATAAATGAATTACTGTCTGCTCTCTTAACCATAAACATATAACATATCAAAGAGTAAATCCTCAACATTGCATAGCTCTATTTGCAATATCCCATGTGCGCTAATCCAAACACTGTCTGCTCCTCTACAAATCTCTAGAAGATCACTGTGTTGACATCAATGACAATCATAGTCATGAATGCAACAACAACTGCTACAGAATGGCTGCCAAATATTCAACATTCATTCCTAAAAATCCCCCCCATTGGCATTGATGGCAACATAGATGAAAAACATCCAATGTTTCAAAAATCCAATACTGCAACATTGTTGCTCTGGAAATACTTTTAAGTTCTTTCAATCAAATCTTGCTTCATTTTCCTATTCAGTTATCTCCAATAGATGATACAAATGGTTTTTCATGTAAACTTCTCCCCCATTGACATCAATGTTAAAAAATTTCATCATTATGTCAACAACGACTCCAATGTCAAAAGACACTATTCAGAAAATACATTCACTAGAGTCCTCATGACTCAGCTCAAATACACATACTCCCCCATAGAGGAAGTACCAACATCCAATCCAGAAGAAAGATAAGGCTCATATACCACTGGACGGATGCAACCAACTCCATCAATTCTCAAAAGTAGGCTGGGGCATAACCCTAAGCATACCTCTCAAATACTCAAATGTATCCTTAGGCAAAGGCTTTGTAAAAATATCTGTTATCTACTCCTTTGTGCTTATGTACTCTAGTCTGACCTTTTTCTCAACAACTTTCTCTCTTACTACATGATACTTAATCTCTATATGTTTTGTCTTAGAATGTAATACAGGGTTCTTAGACATACTAACTGTGCTGGTGTTGTCACAATGTATAACAACAGGTTCAACAAACTTTATTCCAATATCCTTCAACATTTGTTTCATCCAAATTATCTGGTTACAATTGTTTGCTGCTGCTACATATTCTATTTTTGTTGTGCTTTGTGAAATGCAATTCTACTTCTTTCTTAGCCAAGAAATCAATCTTCCTCCAAGGAAAAAGGCTCCACCACTGGTGCTCTTTTTATCATCAACACTGCCTCCCCAATCAGCATATGTATATGCACATAGGGTAAAATCATCAAAATTTTCATACCACAATCCATAGTCCATTGTGCCTCTTAAATATCTTAGTATCCTCTTCACTGCTGCATAATGTGATTCTCTAGGTTCAGCTTGAAATCTTGCTACAATTTCAACTAAATGTGCTATATTAGGTCTTGTATGAGTCAAGTACTGCAATCCTCCAATCATAGATTTGTACTTTTTTTTTCAACTGCCGGTGTTTCATCTGTGCTAGATAATTTATGTCTAGTTACCATAGGTGTTCCAACTAGTTTACAGTTCTCCATTCCAAATCTTTTCAACAAGTCATTTAGGTACTTTGTCTGACTTACAAAGATACTATCACTATTCTGTGTTATCTGTAATTCCAAAAAATATTTCATTTCACCAATCATACTCATTTCAAATTTAGTCTTCATTTCATCAGCAAATTTGTCACTATCTTCATCTTCTCCTCCAAAAATAATGTCATCAACAAAAATAACTACAATCAACAAACCATTTACAATTTCTTTTGTGTACAAATTGCTATCAATTGTTCCTTTTGTAAATCTCAATTTTAACAAATACTTATCCAATCTTGCATACCAAGTTCTAGGTGCTTGCTTTAGTCCATATAATGCTTTCTTCAGTTTACACACCATGTCTCCTTCTTAAGTTAAAGGAAAACCTTCAAGCTGCTCAATGTAGATTTTTTCTTCCAATTCACCATTCAGAAATACTGACTTCACATCCATTTGATATACTTTAAATTTTTTATAAGCTGCATAGGCCAAAAAAATTCTTACTGCTTCAATTCTTGCTACTGGTGCAAAAGTTTCTTCATAGTCAATTCCTTCTTGTTGTGATTATCCCTTACATATCAATCTTGCTTTGTTTCTTACTACTTCTCCTTGTTCATTCATCTTGTTTCTGAATACCCATTTAGTTCCAATAACATTCTTATCTTTAGGTCTAGGGATCAATTCCCATGTCTTGTTCTTTTCAATCTGATCTAGTTCTTCTTTCATAGCTTTAATCCAATGTTCATCTTCACAAGCTTCACTAGTAGATTTAGGTTCAATTTGATAAATCAAACATAACTATTTTTGTACCTTATTTCAAGTGAGAACTCCTTTGTCAATGCTTCCAATAATCTGCTCAACAGGATGATTCCTTGATAAATTTTTGTTAAGTGTCACTATCTCAAATCTCACTTCAGGTGTCGGTTCTTCATAACTTCACTATGGCTTTCATTTAACAAGTCACTGTCAGTCTCATAGAATAATTCAGTAGTTTCAGTGTTAGGCTTAGGATGAGTTCCTTCATCAGATTCATAATCAAGCATTCTTTCCTAATTTTGAACTTTCATCAACTTTAACATTTGCACTCTCAACAATAGTCTTAGTTCTCTTATTGTAACATCTATAAGCTTTTCTCTTCAAAGAATATCCAAGAAATATACTTTTATTACTTCTAGGATCAAACTTTCCAATATCATCGTCTCTTTTTATATAACATTTGCTTCCAAAAATTCTAAAATACTTAACTAAGAGTGCATGTCCAAACCATAATTCATAGGGTGTCTTGTTTGTGTTTGCTCTGATTTGTACTCTGTTCATTGTATACACTGCTATGTTCACTACTCTCTAGAATATCTTCACCAAATCATTCTCAAATAACATAGCTCTTGCTGCTTCAGTCACTGCTCTATTTCTTCTTTCTACAATACCATTTTGTTTAGGTGTTTTAGGGGCTAAAAACTATTTCTTTATACCATTCACTTCACAAAAAGTGTTAAACTCTCTAGAAGTAAATTCTCCACCTCTATCAGATCTCAAACATTTAATCCTCATTCCAGATTCATTCTCAACTTTATCCTTAACGATCTTAAACTTATCAAATGCTTCAAATTTTTCTTTAAGAAATGCAATCCACATCATTCTTGTAAAATCATCAACAAGAATCATAAAATACCTTTCTCCATAGAATCCTCTAGTCCTTGTAGGACCACTCAAATTTGTATGAACAATCTCCAACTTCTCTGCAGATGTAAACTTCTTACTGAGAAAATAACTTCTCTTTTGTTTAGCCATCACACATTCCTTGCAAATCATGTTAATAGGCTTCATAATTTTAGGCAAATCCCTTACTGCAAGTGTAGTACTTACTTTCACAATGTTATCAAAATTTATATGACAAATTTTTCTGTACCATAACCAACTATCATCAATCTTAGTAATCAAACATGTCATCTCAGTAGGATTCAACTGAAATACATTACCTCTGGTTCTAGATCCAGTTCTAATCAGATTTCCATCTTTATCCTTTATCACACAAGTTTTCTCAGTAAACCAAACTTGATATCCCTTATCAACTAACTGTCCAACACTTAAGAGATTATGTTTCAAACCATCCACAAAGTAAACATCATCAGTATTAGTCTTTCCATCAAGAGTAATAGATCCTATACCTTTAATCAAACAAGGTGCATTGTTTCCAACTCTAACAACTCCTCCATCATAATTGTTAAACTTTATGAATTTTTTCATGTCTCCAATCATATGATGTGAACAACCACTGTCTATAATCCAATCAACTTTCTTTTCAACTTGAGAAACTAGGGCTTTTTCTTCCTTAACATCTATTTCAGGATTTTCTTCTTTAATTGCTACGAATCCTATGTCATCATTATTCTCAATGTCACTTTCACTTAGAGTTCTCTCTATACTAGCTTCAAGATCTTCATCATTAGCATAATAACATTCCTTAGATCTTCTAGGCTTGAAATTGTTTATGTACTTTTTAACTCTCTTAGGACATTTAGATGCAAAATGACCATATTCTTGACAAGTCCAGCATTTAAAAATTTTCTTACCATCTGGTTCTCTCTTCACAAGAAAGGCAATACCTTCTTCAATCTTCCTGTCTTCTTCATTTCTAGATCTGCTGACGCCAGAATAATCTCCTCTCACACTGATGCTTCTTGACAAAGTAGGGCGAACACTAAGAGCACTGAATGTTGTCTCCATTCTAAGCAAGTCTCCTGATAACCTCAGGTTCATTTCTACTGCTTCCAATCTTCCAAGAAGAGTCTCTCTTGTAAAGTTCAAAGTACAAGGTATAACTTGTTCAATCATCTGTGTTGTCTGCTTAAACAGAGGATTCAATGTCCTCAGAATTTTCCATATCACTTCATTCTCTATCTTTGTTCCTCCACAATATTTTATGCCTGCAATAATTTCTGACATTCTACCAATATAGCTTCTAGCAGATTCATCTTCCATGATTCTTATATCTTCAAATGCACATATCCAATTATGTAATCTAACTTTCTTTGCATGTTCATCACCTTCAAAAGTAGAGTGTAAAGCTTTCCAAATTTTATAAGATTTTTTCAAACATTTTACCTGACTGTACCCATTCTTCGGAAGGGCTATCAAAAGTGCTTCTCTGGAAAGTATGTTACACATGAATAGATCCCTCTCATCACCAGAACATGTTTCAAGATCATCCTCTTCAACGATAGTCTTCTCATTCTTTGTAATCAACTAGTAAAATGGTCCTAAACACAGTAGATGTGTCTTCATCTTTTTTTTCCAATTGTCAAAGTTTACTCCATCAAACTTAGGGCTTTCTTTCCTGAAATTCACCATGGATCTCCTTAAGCTGTTAAACTTCTCTTTCAAGGACCTGTTGCTCTGATACCAATTGTTAGAAAGTAAAGTCCACCAAGATAACTGAGAGGGGGGGGAGGGGGGTGAATCAGTTATCAAATAATTATAACTTTTATCAACTTCAACAATATTTAACCATGTAAGCAATATAATTACCAACCATAGAAAGATATTCATACCCAATAACACAATAACACAAGATATGTTGACTAGGGAAGCTCTTGATCAAAGAGTAAACTCTGGTGGGAATGATGCCCACAAAAGATGCACTAATATGAATATTCCTTATGAAAGGATGAAATCTGTTAGGAGTCTTATGAAATACATTTAGTACATATGAATCTCTGTTAGGAGATTTTGAATCCCTGCTAAAAGATTCTAACCCTGTTAAGAGTTATAGAAGACAGAAGGAACCACTGCCCAAATAGCTTCAGGGGAAGATCACTAAACACACTGTCCAACTGTTCTTTGTATTACTCAACAGAATACTACCAAAAGATTACTGATCTCAACAATATGTTACATCTTCTCTGACTGTGCCAAACTGCACTCACTGCTACACCAGATCTCAATTTCAGATCTCTATACTTCGCATGTCTTCCTTCACCAATTCACTTTCACAATTGCATTAGCTCTTTTCTTCACTTCATACATTCATCAACCTTCAACCATATTACAACAAGGAAAAACATTCTTTCCTTTATACCACACTCAAGTAATTACAAATGAGTCGGCATCCAATTACAAAATAAAAGTTTCCACACGCTACATCAAAATTACACAAAACTATTGGCTTCCAAATATAATAATTCTCCATCCATGCAACCTCAAAGTTTTCATTGTCATCCATGTCACTATCAATATTTCTTCAACTTCCTTTTGACTACACAAAATCAGATTCCATCCTGATTAGGAGATATCATCTTATTTCCACAAACCGCTACTCAGGAATACTGCTTGAATACTGCTTCTACCAAAATGCTCATAACTTCCATAAATAAATGAATTATTATCTACGATCTTAACCATAAACATATAACATATCAAAGAGTAAACCCTCAACATTGCATAGCTCTATCTGCAATATCCCATGTGTGCTAATCCAAACACTGTCTGCTCCTCTACAAATTTCTAGAAGATAACTGCGTTGACATCAATGACAATCATAGTCATGAATGCAACAACAACTACTACAGAATAGCTTCCAAACATTCAACATTCATTTCTAACACATTATACTAGCTATTGTGTGAGTTATGCTTGAGATAACTGCAACATACTACCTTATTGGCCTATTCATGTATGAATGGCAACATACTTGACATACATTACAAGAATCATACATTGACTATGTATATATGGATTAAGGATCACAAGATCTTATTGGCATTATCCTTCCTTTACTAGTTGAGGGAGTTTAACCCTTTTAGAGGGTGAAGATAGGATCATCCAGATAGAGTAGATCTCCTTGAGTAATACATACCCTGGGGTAACTTAATTGTGTGCGTATGGTTTAAGAAGAAGTTCAATTATGGGCTCACTTAATTTTGCATTATGAAATCCTTCCTTATGTCTTATTGATCATATGTATGGGTAGGATTATACCTCATTGGATTGATCATCATAACTATATGATTGTATGTGTGGAACATACATAGTTGATTGGATCGGCTAGTTAGGAATGTCTAATTAGCATAAATCTATTTAGCTAGTTGACATAATAGACCCTTTTATTTTGAGTTGTGTACATTGTGTTACATTTCTATTTTTTATGAGGAGCATACCTTACATTTACATTGACATATATTTTTGTTATGTGGGTACATACTTTACCTTAACATATGTTATATCTAACGATGTTCTGGGAACATTCACAGTTGATTATTAGTATACCTGATTAACTATTTGATGCATGGGTGCATACATTATTGGTTAATGAATTGTCATATGTTGTATATGTTACATTTTGCAATTGGCATATTTCTTGGGAACATACATTATGAAACTTAGAGATAATGTTGTTGTATGCCTAGGAGAATATTTTGTGGGCATATGTTATCCTTTATATATGTCTTTCTATTGATCATATATATGTATGGATACACTTATTTTTAGAGAGAACTATTGCATCTTGTTGTGATCACATTGCACCTAGTTATATGTTGGTTACCTTTAGGTGGTGAAGACTTATGTGATTACTCTTATTCTTGTCTATAGATGCTAGATAAATTATATTGGTTCTATGAGAGAACTGCATTTGGATATTGATTACTTAATATGATTGTATGAGGGCATACATCATTTGTATGCTTTAGTTTGTGAAGCATACTTTAGTGGATTATTGTGTATGAATGGATAATACTTTATTTTATAGTTGAGACTATATTACATATGGTTCTATGTGTGAACTTTACATTTAGCTTGAATCTTATGATCATATTGGTTACTCTTATACTAATGTGGATTCATGAGATGAGATTTTGATTATGAGATACATTTGGTTGTGTCTGATTCATTTGATTGCATCTATGCATATGGATAAGTTGTTTCTTATGAATTGGATACTTAGAGAATATCATGGACTTGATATTCTTCTCATGGATTAGGGATCCATTATTGATCATATGGTGACATCATGGACTTGATGTTGGGAGACCATTACTCTGAGCATTTGGTGAATATCATGGACTTGATATTCATTAGACCAATGCTCGAGGATATCGTGGATTTGATATCTCATGGATCAGGGATCCACATCTGACCACTTGGTGAATATCACGGTTTGATATTTGTTAGGCCAATGCTTGAGGATATCATGGATTTGATATCTCTTGGATCAGGGATCCATGTTTAGCATATGGTGGACATCATTGATTTGATGTCTGGAGGCCATTGCTTCGAGCACTTGGTGAATATCATGGATTTGGTATTCGTTAGACCAATGCTCGAGGATATCATGGATTTGATATCTCGTGGATCGAGGATCCACATCTGAGTAATTGGGGACATCATGGACTTGATGTCGATAGGCCATTACTCCAAGCACTTGGTGAATATCATGGACTTGATATTCGTTATACCAATGCTCTTAACATCATGGACTTGATGTTGTTTTGATGTCATGGACTTGACATTTCTTGAGTCTTGATGACTCGTGGAATTAGTTATCCATAGATTGGTTGGTATACATCATGGACTTGATACTATATTGAATATCATGGACTTAATACTACCTTGAATATCATGGACTTGATATTCAAAAGAGTCAAGGTGACTAGTGGATTTAGGAAATTCAAATTGATTGGAGATTTGATATCATGGACTTGATATCACTTATGGTTGATAAACATCATGGACTTGATGTTATCATAAATATCATGGACTGATATTCTTGGGTCATGGAGATAGTTGTGTTCTCATTATATCTTGAAGATAGAGATCTACTATCATAGATGAGAGATCTATGACATTATTGGATATGAAGTCCATGTTGGTTATGTTTTTGGCATCTCTATTAAGGGTGATAGAGGGAGATCATTAGGTTGATCTTTCCCTCAAGTCCAAGAGGGAGTGTTGATATTTTGGCCTTTACGAAAAATATCTAATGACTTGGGATTTTGATATGCATAAATAATCATATTAAATATTAATGAATATTTAATATTTATTATTTATTAATGTGATCAATTTTATATATGCTTAAAATGGTTTAAGTTAAATAATACATCAACGAGGGCCCAATTTGGATATATATATTTATTATTTAACTTGTGCAAGTCGGCCCCTGGTGTGGCACTCCATTTGCATATATAAGTGAAAATTGATTCTTGGAGGAGACATGTCAAAAACATAACATATAGCCTCATTTCCAAGAATCGATAATCCTTAAGCAATTTGGAGCAGCGATTTGGGAGTAGCGATTTGGGAGCAGCAATTTGGAGTAGCGATTTAGATCTTCTATGCATGCCTAGATCAAATATCCTAGAGTGGAATTAGGCAAGCTAGGTATTGGGAAAACTTTATCAAGTGTTGGCCCTCCTTCATGCATTGAATGAAATATATCTATATGCTGAAGTGAAATCTACAACAGCTACAAATTGTATTCAAGATGTTGTGATTTCCTTTGTTGGGCAGATCTGAACACTCAAGTATAGATTGGTGTCAACTTGGAGAAGCCCTAGGCTAGCTAATTCAGACCATGGTTAGAAGAAATTGAAGGATCAGATTAAAAGAATCCAAGGATGGATTTCAGAGTTGCAATCCGGGTACTATCTCTCCTTGCTTTGAGTTTATTTTATTACATCATGTGCTTAGTTTTGTTAGATCTCTATACATTGATATATTCGTTGGGACAATCTGAAATATACTAATAGGAAATACCTCTAAAAATAGTCAAGATGAAAGAGTTGGTACATATTTAGAAGGTGGAATAGAAGATAATTAGTTTTATACAACAAATACATTAGTTGGATATACACCTTGACATGATCGAAATAAGACTAGAATTATAACTTCATGTAAGATTTATTCAATATTTTTTTAAAAGAACCATCCTATTAATCAGATTTTGTAAGAGGATAGACCTAGAGCAGCAAGAAGGAATATAAATTATTATGAAGATGAAGACATTTCTTTGTTGTATAAATTATTATGAAGATGAATACATTTCTTTGTTGTCCATGGTTGGGCCAAAAATCTTTGAAGAGGCAGTAGAAGACAAGTCATGGGTAGTAGCTATGAAAGAAGAGTTGGATCAGATTCAAAAGAGTAGAACTTGGGAACTTATCCCAAGGCCTAAAGACAAGAATTTGATTGGCACAAAGTGGGTCTTCAAGAATAAATTGAATTATGATGGCTAAGTGGTGAGAAACAAGGAAAGGTTAGTGTATAAGGGATATGCTTAGGAAGAAGGTATTGATTTCGATAAAACATTTTGTCTTGTTTATTTTTTAGAGGCAATCAAAATGTTTTTAGCTTTTGCTTCTTTTAAAGGTTTTAATTTTTTTCAAATGGATGTCAAATATGCTTTCTTGAATGGAAATCTATTTGAATAAGTTTATGTAGATAAACTCGATGGATTTGTGTCATCAACAAATCAAGATTATGTATGCAAGTTGAAGAAGGCTCTTTATGACCTCAAACAAGCACCACATGATTGGTATGAAAGGCATGATTTTTTTTGCAAGAGAAGGGGTTCAAAAGAGGCATAGGGGTTCAAAAGAGGAATGGAAGAATATGCTAATTATAGTTGTTAATGTTTATAATCTAATATTTGGTAGAGATTTTGAATAAATGTGTAAGAGCTTTGGTACCAACATGAAGTTGGAGTTTGAAATGCCTATGTTGGGAGAGTTATCTTTTTTGCTTGGGTTGAAAACTCATCAATCTAAGGAAGGTATTTACTTCCAAATCTAAATACATTAGAGAGATGTTGAATAAAATTAAAATAGAATATTGTACTCATGTAAGCACTCCTATGGTAACAAGATACAAACTTAGTAAGGGCGAAGAGCCTTCAAATGCTAATCAAACTCTTTATAGGTCTATGATAGGAAGTTTGTTGTATGTTACAACTGTTGGAGATTTTCTAGCAAGCCAATGTTGACTGTATGTTTGTCATTGATGACAACATATGGTAAGCAACATGCATTGAAGTATTATGGAGAGAGCCTTGAGAATATGTTTCTTAGATATGTTATCAACATGATATCATAGACGTAGAGGTTGATTCTGAGTATAGACAGTTGTGTAGTTGTTTGTATCAGTAGTGTTCCTGACAGTGTTATAGATAGATTTCTATATGTGATTTTCAGTATGGTTATGATGGAGCCTTGTGTGTTTATATTTGTGTTGAAGACATGTGTATGATGCTATTTTCATGTACGTAGAGTTAGTTGTGCAGTTGAAGTTGAGTTGTGATGTTTCTAGTTGACAGTTATAGTTTCCTGAGTTTATCTAATGGAACCGACATTGTTTACATTGTTTTAGTAGTTGCACCTATCATTTTGATATGTGTGCTTGGTTTCATGTTTAGTGATGAGTTAATAATGTTTGGTTAAGAGCGCATAATGTATTTCAGCAAGAGAAGAAAGTTTCAGTTAATTTGGTGGAGTCGACTGTGTGAAGCGACGCGTCTACTCATATTGAGTTGTGTGGTCCTAATTTGTGTTGCATGCTTAGTATAGCCATTGGAGATGTTATTGAAGAGTTGTATTGTTTCTCTATTAGGATTTCAAGGAAGTTCTAACAGGTCAACTTGATTATATCATTTAGAGAAAGATACTTATAGCCGCTCAGTTGTGATCACTAAGTATGGTAGATAGTTGAAAGAGAAGAGCAAAGTAGAAGGTGTGAAGTATTGAGCCATTAGTAGAAGGTCTATGTGACAAAGAAGAGAGTATATGATATTAATTGGAACTGATCAAGACAGTAGGTCTAACTCGCAATTCACCAAGATCCAAATATAGTGTATATCTATTATGTAGAAGGTTGCAGCCTTCACCATTTGAGCAGTGTGCTCCCAGACAGTGTGTCCTCACCTTTAACATGATTAATTGTAAAAAACTCCTAACTGGGTCTGACCCTTGACCAGGTCACTGTACTTCATGCATTGTAAATATCAACTCCTAACAGGGTTGTAAGATCTTCTAATAGAGATCATTATACTCTAGTGCAGTTTATAGTGGGTGCTAATTCCCACTGGGGTTTTTACTTATTTGGGTTTTCCCGTAACCAAAATTTGTGGTGTTGTATTAAGTGTTATCTTATTATGTCTGTGTTCAATATTTTTCTATACTTAATTGGATAAAGAATTGAATCTTGTAGATAACTGATTCACCCCCCCTCTCAATTATCTCTTGGGACTATTCCTAACAAAAACTACTAGACCTGATATAATGCAGGCTATAGGATATGTTTCTAGACTCCAAGATACTCCTAAGGACACTCATGTTCACACAATTAAAATAATTTTCAAGTACTTCAAAGGTACTATGGAGTATGGGCTTTGGTATCCTAGTGGAAAAGATTCCACGCTTATATCCTATACAAATCCAAGTTGGGGTGGTTCAGTTGATGATAGGAAAAGAAAAAGTTGAGGTGCTTTCTTCCTTGGGAGGTGTTTAGTATCATGACATAGTAAAAAGAAAGTATTTATTTCTCTCTCAACAACTAAAGAGAAATACATTACAACAATATCCTACAACACACAAGTTCTTATTGGAGTTGATGAAAAAAAACCCACAACTCTCAAGAACACTTGCATGCAAACACTTGTCACAGAAAGAGAGAGAAGCAAATAGCTATAGAGACCTGAATGTATGGATCCACGAGAGAGGATAAATCCTTGATGTGCAAAAACAAAATTTGCAATCAATAATGAAAATGTCAGAAAAGGTTACAAAGTGTTATGAGATCAATCCTTATAAAAGGAGATCAGAAAACCTAAAAAGATAAAACCCTAGGTTGCATAATAATAATTAATAAAGAAATTAATTATTATATGCCTAAATTTTAGCTTAAGTCAAAAGAGGTAATAAGTGACTTAATAATCAAATCAATATGATTAATTAATAAGAAAACACTTTATTACTCTAACACCCCACTTAAGATAAACTTTGGGAGAAGATAAAAATCTATAAAGAACAACTGAAAGCAAATGGGTCCCAGCAACAAAGGCCTGATCAGGTACCCAAGTATAAAAAAGAGTCTCTATAAATCAGAGAAATAGAGAAAAGCACATGGGAAAAACTCTACTCCAAAAAGAGACCAAGACTAGTCTAAAGGACTAAAGAAGCCTCCAAAACGAGGAATGTTCCAGAAAATAAGAACAAAGATGAACATGTACAACATCACTGAAGCATGAAATTGTAAACTCTGTCAAGAAGAAATTGATGATCTAAAGATCCTCCACAAAAATATGACCAAGTAGAGAAGACTGTAATCTACATGAGTACCCTCAAATAACACTACTCGAATTAGGAGGCAAACAAAGGCAAACACCTGAACTCAAAGATACAAATGGCATAAACACCAAAAGTCTGAAGAGTTGATCAATCAAAGCTAGAAGAGTGCATCCAAAAATAGGAAATAAATAGTGTCCATATGGTAAATGATCCATCTCACCAGAATGCATAGGTACCCAGCCATTGCAACCGCCTAGTACATAGGATCAATACTGAATACATAGCTCACACTATCGAACCAAGGAAGCAGTAGAACCAATAGTAGAAACCCCCCCATACTGCTGACAAGGGAGTAATGATAGGTACACTAAAAAGATCATCCAATATGAACTGCATGATGAATAAGAATCTGAAACATCGAATGTGCAGAGAGAATACAAACACATATAGAGATACCTAAGGCTAATGTTATTGGAGGAACGCTCACATGACAAAATAAGATGACAAATAAAGACAAACATCAAACCCCCTGGCACTTTATAATGGAGTGCAAATACAGAAAGCACGAACATGTGCAAGGTCCCATCATACAATAGAGTGACACTTTATCTCAGTGTGTGTGCATAAAAGAATGCTACAAAAATGAAGTATACACTGCTCAAATAAGAGTGAAGGCTTCTGAAACAAAAGAACATCCTAAGACAAGCCATCCCTTAAAGGGAAAAGATCCCAGGATATGTAACAACTAATATATCTATCAAACTGCAAAAATGCAAGAATCTGAATAAAATGAACCTAGAGAAGAATCTGGAAAAATGACTCAACACTAAAAGTCTCTCAGAACAAACTTTCCAACGATATATCATTTTCTGAAAATGAAGTCCAGATGTGCAAGATAGAGCTCCTAGAGTGCAGAACTGAAGATCTATCTTTTATAGAGAAAAACACCATAAAAAAATAAAACCATAAAATATAACCTCTAGATCTGGAAAGAGCTTAGAATCAGCTTTTTGATGATATCCCATTTGCCAAATTTTGACACCGTATGCTCAAGATATGAGCAAAATACCAATAGTTGCATTGGAGGGCCCAAAGAAGGTGTTTGGAAGGATCTGAGGATGGGTGATGTCAGAAAAAGGAAAAAAATCACACATGAAACCATCAGATATGATAAAATCTTAGAAAGATCTTTTCGGCAATATCTCATTTTCTGAAAACGGAGGTCGGATGCAAGAGAAACGGATCCCGGAATGCAGGAGGTCTGAAATGCCAAGATCATAGAGAACATCTGACTTTGGAAGGCTGGTATGAAAAATAGAGGAAAAAAATCCAAAATATGAAATGCCAAAAATATCTGCCTTTGAACCAGCTTTCCAATGGTATCTCATTTTCCAAAAAATGATACCGTATGCCCGAGATATGCCCAAAAAACCAACTGCAGGTCTGAAAGTGCCTGAAGAGCAAGAAAAAGGCAAAACAAAATCTTTAACCTCTAGCGGTTAGGAAAACCACCGGTCAACTCGATGGTTACCATAGGAAACCCTCTTTGAAAATGTAGATCTAATGAAAATGGCTGAATCTCTCAGGAAGAGGACAGGGGCAAGCAGATCTGAAGCTCTTATACCATATTGGAGTTGATGAAAAACAACCCACAGCTCCCAAGAACACCTACATGAAAACACCTGTCACAGAAAGAGAGAAAAGCAAACAACTATAGAGACCTAGACGTATGGATCCACAAGAGAGGAGAAATCCTTGATGTGCAAAAAACAAAAGTTGCAATCAATAATAAAATGTCAGAAAAGGTTACAAAGTGTTATGAGATCAATCCTTATAAAAGGAGATTAGAAAACTTAAAAAGGTAAAACCCTAGGTTGCATAATAATAATTAATAAAGCAATTAATTATTATATGCCTAAAGTTTAGCTTAAGTCAAAAGAGGTAATAAGTGACTTAATAATTAAATCAATATGATTCAATTAATAAGCAAACACTTTATTACTCTAACAACTATTTGGATGAAACGAATATTGAAAGACATTAAGGTAGATTTTTGTCATCATATTTCTATCTTTTGTGATAATATCTAAAAATCCTATTTTGCACTCTAGAAGAAAACATATTCCAATCAAGTGTCAACTCTTGCAGGAGCAAGTTAGTAATCAACGAGTTAAACTAGAATATGTTTCTACTAAAGATCAGATTGCAAATGTGTTTACTAAGCCCTTGCCAAGAGGTATATTTGAAAAGCTAAGACAAAAGTTAGAAGTTGTTTCACTCTATCATTGAAGAGTTTTATTTCTAAGGGGGAGTATCTATTGCATTATTTTATGCCCATTTTCAGTGTTTACAGGTTTAATTACATATTTGTATCAATTTTTGCATAATTGCATATTTGTATTAGTCATTGATGTCAAAGGGGGAGTAGGATCTTGGGGAGAGAAGTATTGTTTTCTTGGTTTTAGGAGGTTGTAGATGGAGATAGAGTTGCCATCAATGACAAAGGGGGAGTTTCCATCAATGCCATCAATGGTGTCAAATGTTTGATTGAACTTTCCAAGTTGGTGATTATGTTTTATGGTCAAATTGAGTTGTTTGTCTTATTGGTAAGTTTTCTACTTTCTTGGTTGAGCTTATTGAGCTCCTTACTTGCCTACTCTAGCTACTTGTTTGGTTGGTTGATCAACTTGAGCTGCTTGGTTACCTACACGAGGTGCATGTAATCTTGCTGGAGCTATATGTGTGTTTGTTTAAGCAAGGTGATTGTTTGCATTAGCTCTTAAGTATCTACTTGTTTTCCGTATTAGATTATTATGCCAAGTCACCATGTATTTTAAAAGACAAATATTAAACTGAACATCTCATTCATGCAAAGAGAAGGTATAGGAAAATTTTTGAATGTCGATAAAATGAGTATAATGTTTGGACACTTAATTCATTGATCGTATTGGTTGAATCTCATGTGCAGGTGTGTGGAAGCTAGTTTAATATATATATGCAACCATCACAAGTATTCAAAGTATTCATTCTCAGAATTTGAAAAATAAAAATGTATGGTAGTGATATCTCTATCAACTATTAATGAGTTATTTTTATTATATTTCTGAAAAATAGAGATGTGTGTTTTTAAGGAATTGAATTAATATTTATTTGGTGTGATAAGACATCATGGATGACTTCAGCATTTAATAATTATGTGGTGGCTATTAGTTTTTTGTAAGGCCTCAAGTTAAAAATTGAAGTCCACATGAGTGGGGGCAAGTTCAAATATCTATAACGCCTTGTTATGTATTAATAGCTTGTTGTCTTTTTTTCCATACTTAGGGTTGATGTGATTTATTCCTTTGGAATTAACTTTGCGTTAATTTCTATTGTCGTGTGTTACTTCTCTTAAAGTGGAATTATATGATTATTGTGTGAGATAAAAGGATTGGGTTAATGTATTGAAATATATAAACTTTGTCAGCATTTATTAGTTGGGCGGTAAAGAAAGGAATTTTTTTTAGGTGTGCTCTTAACAACTAATAGTAAATGATGAGGTGAACATTTGAATAGAGGTGCGTCGAAAGTTTTTTTTTATAACATTCTAGACTTGAATGTAGTGTAGAGAACCCATGAAGGCATAGGGTCTTTTGCACAATTGGACCAAAATGTGGTCATCCATGAAGTTTTGAATGTAACAAGGTTGTAAGGACCATTTAGTGTCAATTTGATAATTGTTGAGTCATTTTGAAAGGTCTAAAGGCAAAATTGATCTTGTATTGCACAATTGGCCCTGATTGGTCTAAATGGGTCAAAACATCCCAAATGTGTGGGAATAGGTTAGGAATGATGTTTTTTTATGTTTGTAAGCCATGTTTGGAATGTTAGTGAAGTGGCATGGACAAATAAAGTCATTTGATGTTCAAAGTGCAAGATTGCAATGTGTTGTAAAGAAACCTTTAGTCAACTTTAAACAAATTGTAATCCTAACAGCTAGTTGGTTTAAAAACAAATTGGTATTATTTGTGGGAGTTGAAATAATTCTATATATTCCTCTTTGGGTTGAGGAATAAGGGGGGATGAAAGATTTGATTTCTAATAATAAGAGATTACTTTGTTTTTCACAGTTTTCTACAACCCTTGTTGATGGTATGGATTTGTATGGATTACTAGGAGACATCAATTCACATATTTGGATAGCACTGTGAGTTATCTTTCAATTTCATTTGGTTTGGAAAAAATCCATCAAGTCTGAAGCAAGTTATAACCAATTTTGTCCAAATTGGTCTGAAACCCTCACAGACATAGGGTTTTGACTTAATGGCGACAAATAAATGACTTCCCACTGGCCAAAAATTATGTTCTCTAGGGAAATTTAGCTCCATACATGTACTTTAAGATTTCAGAAGTTTCAAAGTGGTCCCTTGTGATGGATAGATTTGGCAACAAGCCTAGGCCTGACATTTTAATGTGATAGACCTAGGAAGTATAGGAAGTTAAGGAAAATTGAGTTGTAGACTCAAAATTGAGAAGTTTAGGCATTGAATTTTGGTGGATATTGTTTATTGGAGGTGAGAAAAAGGTGTTCATGTCCTTGTTTGTGTTGGGCAAGTGTTTGGAAGTAGAATTTCTTTGTATTTGGAGGCCTAATAGTCCTATTAGGTCACTATGATTAGTGAAAGTTCTCTTATTAGGTTTGAGGTTCAAAGAGGTCTTTTCACATATGTTGAACATCTTCTAAAAGGGTATCTTGAATGGTGGTTTGTTTGGATCCATGGTCAAGGGTCTGTAAATTAAGGTCAAAATACCTGCTAGTTAGGGCTACTAGCAATTAGGTCTATTTGTGGAGCAAGTGTTGCGAGAAGAGTTAATGGGTCTAATTTAGTGATAGAATTATAATTGTTTTGGTTCCATGGTGAAGGAAAAAACAAAAGTTTGTGCCCACACAACCCCTATGATGTTGTTGTGCCTAAACCTTAATGTGACTAGGTCTTGTGTAAAGGTCACCTTGAAGGACAAAGTCTTGCAAGTTGTTGAATTGATCTTGTGGTTAGAGGGTGATGAGATATAGGAGTCTTTGATTCTATCAACTCCATTGAAAGCATATACATGTTGAGTCAAGGAAGCCTTAGAGAAGTTGAAAGCCTTGGGTCAAGAGGTCTAGTTGTTGTAACCCATAGGTGGGAAAGGTTGTATAGTGATTGAAACCATATTTGAGTAGTTGTTCCACCTTGTCTAGTTGCCTCTACATCAGAATATTTTAAGGGTGTTCTTTAAATAGCATTAAAAAAAAAAAAATCATTTTATGGAGAAACTGGTCACAAGTCATTGTTGTTGGGTAGTAATATCTTAGGGAGTGATTAGGCATGCAAAATTATTGTAGTCAAGCATTCAACAATACCAAGTACAGTGAACTTGAAAATAGTTGGTCCTTCTTTTCTGGGGATGGTATTTAGTTGAAGGTTAGATCAAAAGGTATAGAAAATGATATCATTGTGTGTGAAAATTATATAGATGAAGCGATTTAAGAATACTGTGTATTACTACATTGCTGGGAGTGATATAAAGATGAGTATGATGGAGTTATTTTTGGTATCCTTTAGAATTAATACCAGTGAATGAGCTTATATTGTAGATGTATTTTTTTAAAAAGAGGGAATTAAAGGAGTTGTGCTTCACTAGTATATATTGTTGTGTATTCTAAAGAATTGTATTAAGTTATGCATTTTTGAGTTGGTGCTTCAGTGTTCAAAGTTGGTGCTTTGAAGAGGGTTGGTGCTCCTTTTTTAATCTGGGTTGTGCCCACTATTATTTAAAGATTTTGATGTGATGTATTTTTTTAAGTGAAAGGCTTTTTCATGAGAAAAATTGGTGTTCTTGTCTCTTTGAATACTCTCTTAAATTTTATGTGGTTTTACGCTTCTAAAAGTTTTTGAATCTAAAATATTGATTCACCCCCACCCCCCACTCCCTTAATATGTTTTGAGTGCTCTTCAATAATTAAGTTATTCGAGGACACGTACTCAGCCAAAATGGGTCATCTCTTGGTGGAAATGCCCTAGGGATGTGGGTACAAGTTAGAAACATCCTTCACTATCTCCAAAAATGCAATTATTTTTTGAAAATGTTCTGAAGACATTTTAAATTCTTTTTGTAAATGTTAGGAAAGGATCCTTGGAACATCCATTAGATGCCTAGACATCACATGACTATCTCTATGATAGCTATGGCCTAGCCAACAAAAGCTCTTTTTAAAAAATAAAACATGCCAATAAAAAAAAGGTGTGCCTCACACCCCTTTACACAAAACCTATACCTAAAAATAATATTATAATATCAAAAGAAAAGAAAATGATCCCATTTGTCACTTGTGTCATTTTGTATAGTGTGAAGGTAGGAAAAAAAGGACACAATTGTGAGTGAAAGAAGGAAAGAGAGATGAGCAATGGGAAAAAGAAGAAATATCCATCACTTGAGGTAGGTCCATTATTTTTTATTTATTTTTACAAAATTCTTTATAGTATTTTTTGTTGAAATTTTCAAGAGGTTTTTTTTCTTGTATGTGTTGTATGCTTGTGTTTGTAGCTATCATTCACATTTTCAGCAAAAATAAAAATAAAAACAATGAGCACTAGCGGCAACAATGAAGGTACTGAGGGTCAAGAAAGTTAAATTGAACAAGCATGTTGTGGAAGTTCAAGGAGTGTGAGTTTTTCAAACAATCCATTTCAATATACTTCTAACCTTTTGAAAGATTATGCAAAGGAGTCATTGAACTCGAAAAAAACCACTTATTTGTCAATAATTTTTTGGGAGGAGTATAGCATGGTAGTGTCATATTTTTCAAGGAGACATATAGAGACAAGTACATGAGTTTTCTCCCATTTTTTAGGCATAGCTTGTCAAGGGGTAAAATTTTGTGAAATTATAACATTAGCTTATAAAGACAAGATAACTAGGTTACAAATGGAGGGTGAAGCAAAAAAAAGAAGAATACTTATGGAGTCATTATATTCTAATGTTTCATTTTCTAATGTTGATGTTACTACTATTTTTAAGTATGAGAGTCAAAGAGGAAAGAAAAGGTCTATTAGTTTTGCAAATATTTTTAACATTCAATCACAAGATGTAGTTGATAGTTCTATTTTTGAATGTTTCTATGCTAATGCCATACCATTTCATATGTTGATAGTTATATTTTAAAGAAATGTTTAAAAATGTATTTGTTGTTGGTCCTTCATATGTTACCCCAATAGATCATAAGTTACACAGCTCCCTCCTATTATAAGTTGAGTGTAATGATGTAGGAGATTAGACAAGTTTGGATAAGGGATGGTTTCTCTGCCATTACTAATGAGTGGACCAATTTAGGCATTGACCACTCATCAACGTTATTATCAAATGTACAAGATGTTCTTATTTTCTTAGAACTATTGATTATTTGAGGAAGAGGACAAACACAAGATTTAACTATTAGATTTTGAAGGATGACATATAAGAGGTTGGATCATCTAATGTTATACAATTCGTGATTGATTTGTGGACCCCATCTTGTGTTCATGCATTGAACAACATATTGAAAGATCTTGGGAAAATAGATAGGGTGAAGCAAGTGGAGTCATATGTTAGAGCCATTTAGATGTTTATTTGCAATTATCACACATCACTTTCTTTAGTTAAGATTTTTTTGAAGAAGGAATTCCTCATACTTATGGATACCAAATATGCTAACTTATTTATTTTGTTGGAGAGAATGATTGAGGTGCAAGAGCCTTTACAATCAATGATGATTAATTGAGAGCAAGCTAAATGGGCAAAGGTAAACTCAACTAAAATAGTGTTAAACAAAAAATAATCAATGATGATTGGTGGTTCACAATGAGGTAAGAGAATGTTGTTTATTAAATTTTAATGTGTTGATAATTTTAGTATTAACTTTCCTTGTTGATTTTATAATTTTTATTGTTTCTAAATTCTCAAGTTTCTAACTTGTATATTTGCTAAATTATTTTTGTTGTTTGCATAATTATTTGTCCATCATCTCACATGTTGTAAAAATAATAAGATGTGTTTATATTGACTCTCCTATACTTGGAGAGATTTATGATATATTTGGCAACATGCTTGAATAGATGAAGTATGCAATTCATAGTAGGGACCTGAACTTGATCTTTTATGAGGAGAACATTAGGCCCATTGTGAAGTAGTGCAGAAACACTATGGACACCCCACTTCATATGACATCCCACACTCTAAAACCAAAATGGTATGCAACTATATGTGGGAGTGTGCCTTCATCTGATGGTGAAGAGGTGGAAGAAGGCTTCATGAAAGTTTGTTGATGAGTCTAGAAAATTTAAAGCATGGTGGAAAGATTTCATGAAGATTCATGGGCCAACATTCAATGAACTAGAGGTGAGGATGGATAGAGCTGCATTAGCACAAAATGACCTGATTGAATGATGAACATGACATAGAAAAGATACACCAAAGTTGACAGAGTTGAGATTGGTCGCTACTTGTTTCCTTTTATAGGTTGCTAGATGCTTTGTTTTGGAGAGGAATTAATCTACATAGATCTTCATCCAAACAATTAAGAGGAATAGGCTTACCTCTAAACAATAGAAGAAGCTCGTAGGAATACATAGTGTCTTGTATTTCCAAGACTAATTGGCTTTGAGTATTGTCAGACTTCATCTACATGTTGGGATGTTGATCCAAAAGATACTACTTAGGTTAATGACGAGGAGGGACATCCTATATTGGTTGGGGTTCAATTGGATCCTGATGAAACAACCTCTCATAGTGGTAGTAACTCAAACTCCAATATGAAGTAGAGTTAGAAGATGTTTATGAAAAGAAACAAATGCTGAGAGGGGGAGGGGGTGAATCAGTTTTTTAACGGCCAGAGACAAATAATAAAACCTGAATACAGAGATCACAACAATACGAGACAGGACACACAAATTCTCTCATGGAAACCCAAGATGGGTAAAAACCACGGCATTACTAATCAACTTGGGCAACTACCCATTACAATTGAGAGCTACAACTCTCCTCTTTAACATAACTAATCAGGCTTCAACCTGATCCAGAAGGTTGCAACCTTCTTTTTAGATTTGTTTAATCAGAACAAAAATAAACACTGTGTCTTCACAATAGCATGAAGATGCTTACCTCTGTGTATGGGCTTGCCAATGTCCCACTATTTCAGTCACATACAACCACTGCATTACACTTCCAGCGGATTTTTAGCACATTGTATATCTTACATTAACTATTCTTAGTAAACTATTTCCTTATGCCACAGTCACCCCTTTTTGTTCGAGCTATATCCTTTTTGAAAGACACCTGTAAGAGGTTGTGAAGAAAAATTTCTCTCTTTAAAAAGGTAAATGATAACTCCTTGTGCTTTCATTTTTTTGAACTCTAGTCTATTCCCGTAAGAGATTTCTCTACAGCCTATCTTCTCACATTTCTCTCTATATCATTTTGATGACATCATACTCCCAGCGTATTATACGTTATATCAAAAACATTTTTAGCAAGATATTTTATATTCTCCTATCTCCCATTTTTAACAGTCTCTGTTATACTCTTTTCAAATATGTCTGAAACCTCACTCTACCTGCACGGTTCCTGCTACCCATATCTAGAATGCCACATGTGTTTTTTATCTTTCTATTCACGGGTCATGTTATTCACGACATTCACACATGTGAGCAGATCATTATAAATAAATGCACTCACACACAACCCCATTTTTAATTTTTCTTTCTTTTTGGCCCTCTCACCATATGCAGCCCTGTGTTTTTTCATATGTATGCACAGAAGAATGATTGCAGCATGAACCGTTTGATCACCAACAACCACACACAAACTGCCAGACATGTGCTGGTTATTCAACTTGGTGCCATTACACATTGCCCACTAAGTAGGAAGATATCCCTGATAAATGTTCGTGAGTTCTTTTATTTACGCATGGAGGGCCATATTTTATATTTTTAAACACTTGATATCAAGCGTAAGTATTTTTCAATTAACAAAGGAAGCCGATTTGTTTTGTAGACTGTTTCACCTCATGTTTGTAACTATCATCGAACAGTGCATTCATTCTCTTTTTTTGGACTAACAACTCACTTCTTCTCGTCATCTTTCACACAGCTAACTGTTACATTTTATCATCCAACACATCAACACTATTCATTAGAGTTTAATGATTCTCTTGCCTGCACTCCAGAATATTTTTTTTTTTTTGTAAAACCAACTCCCAATAGGTAGCTACAAGGGACAACTCATATTTGGAATCAAACACACAACAACATTTTTAATCATTACCACTGAGCTTGTAAGTGTTTCAAGACTATTTGAGATAGGCACTCATTGATAGAGACTCCATACAAATGCACAGATACTTCCAGAAAACTGACCAAACAAATATCATATTTCCTGCATAGGAGATACAATATAGGTATGGTGCAATTCAAAACATTTGCTAACAAAGCTAAAACACATGGCAGGACAAGAGAATGACAAAATAGGCCACCCATGAAAAAGACAAGGCCAGGAGAATAGGACAAGTGTTCCTACGTAATCTTCTTAGTGGCATCAATGACATCAACGCAAAAATCTCCCCCTTTTTGTCATTGATGGAAACTCCAACAATTCACAAAGCTGAAACAACTCCCCCTGAATAGTGGAACCAAACTAAACAATTTTAAAAAACTAAAGCAACTCCCCCACAAAACTGAACCAACTAAAAACAACTCGCCCTAAAGATCTACTCCCCCTTTGTCATCAACGACTACAAGACTAAAAAACAACACTACAGTCCGTAAGATTTAGTAATGAAGTGCTTCTGCTGAGAACAAACCTTTCACTGAGGTGGAGTAACACCAAGCTTGGTTCGAATATACTTGAAGCAATCTTGAGGTAGAGGTTTAGTAAACACATCAGCGAGTTGTTCCTTCGAACAAACATAGTTCATCTTAACAATGTTATTTGCAACTTTCTCCTTCAGATAGTGATATTTGATTGGAATGTGCTTGGTATGAGAATGCATCACTAGATTCTTCAAAATATCAATGGCGCTTGTGTTGTCACATAAAATACAAATAAGATCAGTAAACTCAAGCTTATAGTCACATAAAGTATTCTTTATCCAAATTACCCGAGTGCAATATGAAACTGCTGCAACATATTCAGCTTCAATGGTAGATAATGAAGTGCAAGAGTATTTCTTGCTAATCCATAAAACCAAATAGCCACCTAAAAATAAGGCACACCCACTGGTGCTTTTCTTATCATCCATGGAGCCACCCCAATCTGCATTTGTATAAGCTATAAGGGAGAAATCATAACTTTTTGGAAACCAAAGACCAAGATCAACTGTGCCTTTCAAATATTTAAAAATTCTTTGCACAGCTTGAACATGTGTTTGTTTTGGAGAAGCTTGAAATCTAGCTACATATCCCACAGCCTGCATAATATTCGGTCTAGTGGTTGTCACAAACAACAGACTCCCTACCATAGATCTATAAAAAGTTTGATCAATAAAAGGAGATACATCATCATTACTTAGCTTACATCCAGTTTTCATAGGAGTGCTAACCGGATTGCAATCTTCCATCTTGAATCTCTTAAGTAGCTCTCTAACATACTTAGCTTGGAAAATAAAAACACCTTTAGAAGATTGATTGATTTGCAGCCCAAGAAAGTAAGTTAACTCACCCATCATAGACATCTTGAACTCATTTTTCATACAATTAGAAAATGTCTTAGACATCTTGACATTGTCACTACCAAAAATCATATCATCAACATAAACCACAACGATGAGAATGTTCTTACCTTCCTATTTGATATACAAGTTGTTGTCCACCAATCCCTTTTTGAAGCCCTGCTGTTGCAAATAATTATCCAGCCTATCATACCAAGCTCTAGGAGCTTGTTTGAGTCCATATAGTACCTTTTTTAGCTTGCACACATAGTCTACGTTGTTAGAAATCAGGCCTTTCGATTGTTCCACATAAATTTCTTCAACTAAATCTCTATTTAATAAGGTAGATTTAACATCCATTTGAAAAATTTTAAAACCTTTAAAGGAAGCAAATGCAAGTAAAATTCTAATTGCTTCTAATCTTGCAACCAGTGCAAAGGTTTCACTAAAATCCACACCTTCAATTTGAGAATAACCTTTGCAAACTAAACGAGCCTTGTTTCAAATTATCTTACCATATTCATTTACCTTGTTTCGGTATACCTATTTTGTACCTATCACATTCTTGTTGATGGGTCTTGGTACAAGCTCCCAAGTATTGCTCTTTTTAATTTGGTCTAACTCCTCTTTCATAGCAACCACCCAATGTTCATCTACAGCCGTCTCTTCAAAACACTTAGGCTCAATCATGGAAATAAGTGAGAATTCATTATCCTCAAAATAATTAACATTTTTCCTAGCATTCCTAGTCTTTCTTTCACTTATAACCTGACCAATAGGATGATTCTTTTGAAAAAATTTTAGAGTTTTGAAATTAGAACCATCATGATCATCTTGAGAATCATTCCCAGAATTATTATGTAAATTTTCAGCATCATTAGAAGTAGGAACTGTTTCTTCATGAGAAGATTGTACTTTACCTTTGTCATTCTCACCACTCTTTCTAGCTGTTACAACTTGAATATGTGGAGGAGAAGAGGGTACAAAAGTGTTGGTTTGAGTTTTAGTTGATACCACAATGCTGGTTTGAGTTTTACCTTCTTCAGGGCTGTCATCATTCTCATCAAATTGATTAGTAACTTCATGAATCTTAACATTTTCACTCTCTACCAATTTATGCAGCCTTTTATTGTAGCATTTGAATGCTTTACTTTTAGAAGAATAGCCAAGAAAAATTCCATCATCAGCTCTAGATTCAAACTTACCCAAATTATCTTCATCTCTCCTAATGTAGCATGGACTCCCAAAAAATTTAAAGTACTTAACAATAGCTAGTTTACCTTTCCAAAGTTCATATGGAGTCTTATTGAACTTGGGTCTCAACAAGGTTCTATTCTGAATATAAATTGTTGTGTGGACATCCTCTCTCCAAAAAATATCTCTCACCTTTCTTTCATTCATCATGCAACGTGCCATTTGTTGTACGGTTCTATTTTTTATTTCCACAACACCATTTTGTTGTGGTGTTCTTGGGGCTGAAACCTATTTTTTCATACCATGTTGCTCACAAAATTTGACAAACTCATTAGAAGTGAATTCTCCCCTATTATCAGAACGCAAGCATTTAATTTTTACATCCATTTCATTTTCAACCAAACTTTTAAAAATCTTAAATTTCTCTAAAGCCTCTGATTTTTCTTTTAGAAAAGTGACCCATGTCATGCGAGTAAAGTCATCAATAAGGAGCATAAAGTATTTCTCACCTTGAAGACTTGTTGTCCTAGTTGATCCACAAAGATCTGTAAGTGGATTACTATTAAAATGGTCTTTTGGTAAGAAGGAAGCTCTAGTTTGTTTGCCCTCTTGACAATTTTTGCAAACAATATCAGTTTGTTTTTCTAACATTGGCATATCTCTAACAACCTCCTTTTTGCTGATCTTGATAAGATTATCAAAGTTTACATGCCTAAAATGCTTGTGCTAAAGCCAAGCATCCTCTACCTTGATCAAACAACATGTCTCATCATTAGAATAATCAAGAATGTAGAGATTATTTGCTTCTCTAGTTACTTTAGCAATGACATTAATTTCCTTTTTAATAGTGCAAGCATTAGAGTTAAAACTAAGATCATACCCTTGATCACATAGCTGGCTTACACTTAACAAATTGTGTTTCAACCCTTCTACATAGAGAACATTCTCAACAATAATTTCATCATTATTAATTAAGACTGTACCTATACCAACAACCTTTGTAGAAGAGCTACCACCAAATTTAACTTTACCACCTTTCATTTTCTTGAGAGAATGAAACTTACTTAAGTCACCTGTCATATATCGGGAGTAAGCACTGTCAACATACCATATATCCTTCTCACTGCTAGCTAGAAAGGCTATTTTAACAACAAGAGCTTTAAGAGGATTCTCTTGAACTTTTCTTCTCCAAACCTTGGTCACTTTATTTCTTCTTTTAGGTTCAACATTGTAGAACAAATCTGCACTATAGCTATTGCAAAATCTTGATATATGGCCAAACTTATTATAGCTGTAGCAAATCAATTTGTACTTCCTAAAAACATTCTTTTCATGCTGATAATAATTCTTGTAGGGAGTAGCTCTACAATCAACATCTCTATGCCCAAAGTAATTACATGCAAAACAATAGCCATAGAAAAAAGGTTTATTTGGAGTAGGCTGACTACTTTCTGATGATGAGGATTTTTTATCAGGTTGCATGCAAACTCCTCTCTTATATTTGGTAGGTCTTTGTGAACCAAGAACATCATCTAATGTGACTTTACCACTCTTGAAAGATAGTTGTTCACTGGATAGCATATAAGTTTTACCAATGTTTTTGAGAGCAACAATCTCAGCTTCCAGCTTGGCAATTCGAAACATTTGCTGACAAAGATAAAACCCATGGTAAGACAAGAGAATGAAAAAATAGGCCACCCACAAAAAAGACAAGGCCATGAGAATATGACAAGTGTTCCTACGTAAGCTTCTTAGTGGCATCGATGACATAAATGCAACAGTTTATTCAGATAGTGACATAGTGCATCTTTTTTTTTTTTTTTTCATTTTGTAGTTAAAATTTACAACATTTGGACTATTTTTTGTAATATATGTGTGTGTGTGTCTACACACACACACACACACACTATGAGGCCTCACCCTGACCCACCATAGCATTTTTTATTATTCACATTTTGATACATTGATACACTTGTTGATTATTTTGACAGAGACTCGAGACATTATGTTTGATGATTATTATTATATTATGTGGATTAGAATCTAGAGTATGTCGTGATTTTGATTATGCATGTTTAGTAAAGTGAATTGATGAGAATATTGGATCATGTTTAGATTTGATCACTTCACAAATGACATGTCATGATGATTATGTACTTATGATGCTCAAACATTATTGAATGAAAATTTGCAATTAGGATTGAATTTTGCATATGGATTTACGGGTAAAATGATGAATTAGATATGTATATTTAATGTGATTTACTATCTTGAACTACTGATGCTCGATGTTTAGTATGCAGGTAAGAGAACCATGGAAATTTTTCGGAGAACCAAGGTTAAACATATGTGAACTGAGTAAGCCAAGATTTAATCCGATATGGGATTAAAAGCCTCATTGTAATGTGAACTTGTTGTAAATGTGAATTTGCATGTGTGTTATTAATTAACTTCATGCTTTTGTGCAAGACATGATATTTTGTATGTAATGTGCAATCGTTAGTGTCACTTGACACTTGTTATGTGCTTATTTAAATTCATCTTTGTTTCTAGCCACTTCTAGAGGCCAATAAGGGGTTCTAAGGGTCATTTTTGGCATTATTTAAGTACCTAAGTGATAGGGGTATGGGTTAGGAAGGTTTTGAGCATGTCCATAATTCCCTAGTGACCTTGGTAACCCATTTTATGACCCATTTACCCTTAGCTACGAAATTGGATAAGTCTTGACCTTTACCCAACTCCACCCTTTCCTTTCAATCATGCATTTATCATGGGGGACAAGGAAAACAAATAGGACCATAGGGTCAAGTCTACATTTATTGATGGTGGGTGGGTAGAAATTGAAGGCCTTTTTAGAGGCCCTTGGTAGAGTTAGTGGGTGTTCACCCACTCTCTACTTTTAGAGACATTAGGGTTTGGATTGAGAAAGGATAAGTGGATTAGCTCTTCTCAAACTTCTTTTGCCATAACACTTGTGAAGGTTGGTTATTCACTTTCATAGAAGCTTTCTTACTTGTTCAATAGATTAGCATGTATTCTTGCTCTCTCATGCATATGAATTTTATTATTGTTGTGATATTGTGTTGTAAGGGATGGGATTTGGGTTTGAATTCATGTTTCCTTCTTGTTTTATTTTGCTTGAATGAGGGAGTTCTTGTTCATGGGAGTGAGACATTACTCACCCTTTGGGAAGGGAATAAGTGGCCTTTGGGTGGAAGGGTTAGTTGGGCTCTCCATGTGGTGAGAGTCTCTTCTCTTGGAGAAGAGGGACAAATTCATGGTGTATGGACACCTTGAAGCCATTGGTATCCTTGCATCTTGAGGATGTAGATGAACAAAGTATGTGTATAAAGGTTTTGTTTATGTAGTCTTGAAGAGGCAATGAAATACTCATGTTGAGAAATGTTGAATACCATGGCATTCTCCCCTTGGAAAAGCCCACCTTCACCCTCTTTCAATGAGCTTGTAAGACTCATTTGTGTAGCCTTGGGAGGGAGTAAATTGTTGTATATGCATATGTGTATTTTGTGAGCATTTTGTTTGTTGAAGCATACCCATTTAGCCTTGGTTCTACATGCTCGGGGGTGGTCTCATGAAGACCTAGGTTGGGAGGTGAGCATCCTATGGTTCTCCCTTTTTTTATTGCAGGTATTGATGTCTTGATTCATGTAGAAGAAGCTTGAAGGAGTTCATTCTTGAGATGTGTTTGCATGGAAACACCACATGTCTTTGTTTTTGGTAGATCCTTGAAGTAAGATCCTCCTTTTGATGCATATTGTAATGAAGAAACCTCTCCTTGTAGGAGGAGCATACTTGTGGATTTGAATAGTGATCTCTTTCTCTTCATTGGAGCACCATGAAATTGTATATTGTAATGAAATTGAGAAAAGCATGTTCATTTTCTTGATACTATCATTCATGTATAGTTACCAAATTATGTTTCATTGGTTTAAAATGTAAATAAGGATTCCTTACTATCATGTTTAATACATTCTACTTATTTGAAATGGAGGTGTGAATCTTTCATGTTAAATGGTTTCCAAGTTGACAAAGAAGAAAACAATGTATTGGTTTAAGGAAGTAAAGTTTCATTTAAATGAATATTTAGAAATCTCTTAATATATTGATTGAAATTCTTATGTTCATTACATTCTATCTCATCTTAGACAAACTTCAAGATCTATAGAAACAATACTTTAGATGAGAACAACATTGCAACCTCTAAAATTTCTCTAAAATGAAGTATGATATCATTGAACAAAGGAAATAAGTTAGAATGATATGTAGCATTCACATTCAACTAGTATTTAATCCATAAATCCCCCTTGTATAATGAACTAAATGAACAAACCAATACACTCATTAGATCTCTCAAAATAAGCAAAGAAATTTAAAAAAAATAGAACTATAACAAATAGAACTTTCCAAATTTTTTTTGGAGAGCA
>BSBK01002527.1:205000-230000 GCA_027943335.1 Chamaecyparis obtusa
AACTATTTGCCAGCAACTGTATTTGCTTGATCAGTTTCAATAAAGTCCACCAGTAAACCTCTTCTCTACATACAACAGACACAAGCTCGTGGCTTTCACAACCTCTTTATATCACATATATTTCATCCTTATCTTTTCCAAAGAAAAGATTCTACATACATACCTTAATACAATTCTCCATGATCAAGTCAGCCCATAGGGCTTTCCTAATTACAAATGATTATATAAACCCTTTCTAAGATACACACGGTATCTAGGACAAGTCTACAATGATTACATTATAACAATTTAGGACCAACATCCTTAATTCAAGTTCATCATCCATCATACACACTACATCTTCTGAGTCAACTTCTAAATAAACCATCACTAGAACACATGCCACATATGACATCACCAATCATTCTGTACCTTGCGCTAACTAATGAACATCCTTCAGAACCCTGTCTATCATCCTTCAAGCTCGCATACCTTGAAACCAAATCCTCTGAAAGATATACCAAAAACCCAAAGACTAACTCTGTCACTTCTCACTGTCACAGTCTAGTGACCAGAATTCATTAAATCATCTGTATCTATCTTAATATCAAACATCTAATGATTTGATCTCAGATATAATATCACAACATCCACCTAAACTCTCATCTAACTTTGCAGCATCTGAAACATCCATACAGTGTCCATACACTGTGACAACTAGCATGATCTTCTCTCAGAAACATATGTTGACATCAGTGACAAAATACAAATGACAACAATATGAGTGCCCATTCAGTAACGTAGTGGTTAAACATATTAAATGTCTCAATCACCTCTCCATGCATTAGCAATATCCAACAATCTCCCCCTTTGGCATTGATGTCAACATATGGGAAAATCCATCCCAAGGTTTAATCAATCCAAAAGTGTCCTGAAACCAAGTAATACTATATACCTTCTCCCATATAGTAGGGATTTTCTCATAGAAACACTCCCCCTTTGAAAACAATAGAAAAGGGTGCCATGAGTCTTTGGCTACCTTCACAGATAAAATTTCTTCCATGATCACTCTCCCTGAGGAGTAGATCCCTACATCCAGTCCAGATAATGATAAGGCTTTGAATACCTCTGGACTAGTGCATCTATGCATCATTTAGTTGTGACTAGGAGGGGCCTGAACCCCCAACATACCTCTGTGATATTCAAAGGTATCTTTTGGTAGTGGCTTTGTGAAGATGTCTGCAATTTGCTCTTTTATACTGATATATTCTAGTTTGATTTCCTTTTCTGCCACCTTGTCTCTCAAGAAGTGATACTTGATAGAAATGTGTTTAGTTTTGGAATGCATCACCAGATTCTTTGAGATATTTACTATACTGGTGTTATCACAATGGATAACCATGGGCTCATCAAAAGTTATTCCAATGTCTGTCAGCATTTGTTTACTCCAAACAATATGAGTGCAATTTATAGCAGCAGCAACATACTTTGATTCAACAGTAGATTGTGCTATACAATCTTGTTTCTTACTTAGCCAAGAAACCAACTTTTTCCCAAGGAAAAATGCACCACCACTAGTACTTTTTTTGTCATCAATATTTCCTGCCCAATTAGCATCAGTATAAGCATGAAGTTCAAAGCTATCATTTCTGTCATACCATAAGCCATAGTCTATGGTTCCTCTTATATACCTTAGTATCATTTTCACAATAGCTAGATGTGTTTCTTTGGGTTCTTCCTAATATCTAACTACATTTCCAACAACATTAGCAATATCTAGTCTAGTGTGGGTCAGATATTGTAGTCCTCCAACCATTGATCTATAGAAAGTCTGAAAAACACACTTTGATTCATCATCAATTGTTAGCTTGTTACCAGTCACCATAGGTGTTCCTACTAGTTTACAATCTTCCATTCCAAATTTCTTAAGTAATTCTTTGAGATACTTGGTCTGAGAAATGAAAATACCACTCATTCTGAGTTATTTGTAATCCAAGAAAGAATTTCATTTCACTTATCATGGACATCTCAAATTCACTTTCCATTTCTTTAGCAAATTTATTACATAGATCATCATTACCTCCAAAGATAATGTCATCCAAAAATACTTCTATTATTAGGATTCCATCTTCACTAGTTCTTAAATACAAATTACTGTCTGCATTACCTTTTCTGAATCCAAGCCCAAGTCGGCTACATCTCCTGAGTCAGCTTCTAAATAAACCATCCCTAGAACACATGCCACATATGACATCACCAATTATTTCATACCTTGCCCTGACCAATGAACATCATTAAGTACCCTATCTATCATCCTTCAAGCTCGCATACCTTGAATCCAAATCCTCTGAAAGATATACCAAAAATCTAGAGACTAACTCTGTCAATTCTCACTATCATAGTCCAGTGACCAGTCTTCATTAAATCATTTGTATCTATCTTAATATGAAAAATCTAATGATGCAATCTCAGATATAAGATCGCAACATCCACCTGAACTCTCATCTAACTTCACAACATCTAAAACATCCGTACAGTGTCTGTACACTGTGACAACTAGCCTGATCTTCTCTTAGAAACATATGTTGACATCAGTGACAAAACAAAAATGACAATAGTATGAATGCCCATTCAGTAACGTAGTGATTAAACATATTAAATGTCTCAATCACCTCTCCATGCATTAGCAATATCCAACACATACATGTGTGTGTGTGTGTGTGTGTGTGTGTGTGTACATTTTTGTCACTTCCTATAGAATGAAAATATCAATTGAACTCTAATATTATGTTTTAAGGTTCTATGATGTATATTATGATTGCCTTATTAATGTTATCATGAGTATTTGAAATTTTCTATGTTTTTAAAAATATCCTCCACTTTTTTAACAAATATCCCCCAGTTCCCAAAATTGATATTGTCTAGTCCTAGAAATGTGTCCCCTCTTGCACTTTTAATTCTTGTTTTTATTAAAATTATGTGTGATATTGCATTTCTTCTTGGGGTTGGAAATTTGAGATCTCTAATATATAGTTTTTTTTAAAATATAAAACTAATTCCCCCCCCCCTTGTTAGGCTATTGATTTTAATAAAAAAAATATTATGTATAATTCATAGGAGAATCCCAATATGATGCTAGTGATGTTGAATTCCCAACACCTAAATTGGTTATTTGACTTTAAATTGTATGTTGGAAATGTGAAAGTTAAGGAAACATACAACAAGAATAATTGTAGTTTTTGTATATGAATATCTTTATAACATACACATGGAAAAGTTTGAGAGACCTCGTGGAACACTTTAAGATCATTAAAAAGTGTTGGTAGAGAATGTGTTTATTGTTGGCTAATTTTTTATAATGGAAAAATAGATTTTTGAGGGAATGTTCCTAAACATCTATATTTAGCTTCAAATTGTTCTAAGTATATATCTTGAATATTAGTGACTCAAGATGAAAAAGCACAAGATGGGTAATTGATGTCTTACCACTATTTATGAGCCATGTAAGATGAACCTTTGGGCCAATGATGATTGTAGTGAAACATTGGAATGAAAATAATAACTTTGATAAAGGACAATGGGACTAGTTTAGTCATGATAAAAGATACATGTCAACAAGCTAACTTGAATGCAATGAGTGAATTAAGTGATGTGGTAAATGGGACAACCTAGGGCCCAATTGGAAAAGGGTTGTTAAATAGTATCAAAACAAAATGAACATCCTAAATCCCCTTTTTTTGCAAATGAAATTGAATTTGCAATACTACAAAATGTTTATTAAGGTAAATACTTTTTAATTGGAGCTATAAATTGGAAATGAGTTTTAAAAGTACTAAAAATCCTTTTACAATAAGAAATATAGAATAAAGAAAGGCAAAGGAACAAGCCAAAAAAATAACCCTCCAACAGAGATGATAGGCTACAAAGAAAATGAACCCAGAGTAGAGGCACACCAAACAAACATTGAGGATAGCTTGAAACCAATAGTAACCAAAGGGCTCTAGAGAGGAGTAGGACCAAAATTAATAGTTCTACCCTTTCAAAGGAAGTAGCAAAAATAAGTGAAGGGTTCACACTCATGGTTAAAGGTTTTCTTATTTCCTTGTAGGGGGAGCCTCTATCGATTATGGAGTGGATGCCCACAATAGAATCCAAAACCATCTAACTATAAGTAAATGGAGGGCACAACCCAATATGTGTCTTACCCTTAAAAGATATCCCTGTTAATATGATTTAGAACAATAGAGAGGGGGGGTGAATCGGTTGTTCTCAGGTCCTGATGTATAAGACAAACTTAAAAAATTTCCTTAAATTAGATCCAATAACCAAAAAAAACTTGGTCATCACTGATTCAATAATAGAAACATATAACAATGCAGTCCACTAGCCAGCTGTAACTTAACTTGTAAAACACAGAAATGTTCAAACCAAAACATTCACACAAGTATTAACGCCGGGATTTATAGTGGAAACCCAATGTGGGGAAAACCACTTTGTAACATGCTACTATTATTGTGTGTGTGAGATTAACACCTTCATGAAATTAAAAGATTAACTAAGAACAACAAGAATTAGAGTGAGAACTAATCTAATCAATGCACAATTAATCTATCAACATCTCATGGATCTCTAAAATAAAGTGGTAAATGAGGCTCTCAGCTATGATCCTCACTAGTGACACTCTAAAGATGAGAATTAAGCTATATGATATGCAATTAAGATCTATTCAATCAAATTATAGCTCTATTTGATGAACAATCTACTATGATCAAAGCAATTAAGCTATTAAAATTGACAAGTGAGTGGTGTGGATGCAAATTGCAAGAGCTTTGCTGCAATTCAAAGATATGGAATGGATCCTTAATGCCTCAAAATGCTTTCTACTTATAGGATTTTCCCAAGGGTAGGGGGTAGAGTGAGTTGATCATGGTTATGCTTGGGTAAGGTCAATTGGCTTTGCTTTGTCCATAAATGGGGGGACAAGGAGGGGACAATCATTTAAATGGTTTCAAAAGGCTAGACCATTTCAACAAAAGTGAGTGATTTGTGTCCATTTTGTCTCCAATTTGCTTTGTTGAGGGAAATTATGATTTATTAATTAATTAAAGTAATTAAATTTAGCCATGAAGGGTAAGAGGTTCATTTTGATTTTTGCTTTCAACAACTATGTCATTAATTGAATTTAATCAATTTCGTAGTGTTTTTCCCCTTTTCAAGCTTTATTTAATCATTTAATCATTTAATTGAATTTTCCTTTGATTTGAATTGCCTTTGTTCCATTTATTGATTTTTCGTGCTATTTTGATGATTTGATGCACCTTTTGATTGATTTAAGCCTTTTGCCAATTTTTCGTGTCTACAAATGCCCCACTTTGAGTCGATGTGCGAAGAACACCGATTCAAAGATTCTTTATGTCCTGATTGTGATTCCCTATGTGATTGATTGCTGCCTCTTGATACAAAATTTTTTATGATGCTCCACTGATTTCATGATGTATGATTGCGACTTTGATTTGATACCCTTATTGCCCCCTCAGAAATTAAAACATATGAATTGCGTGATTTGAAAATGATTATTGACGTTTGATATAGCAAATATGTTTTAGTTTTTGACTATTGATGATATCCCACGATGTATGATTATGCCCTGGTTTGATTTGATATACTAAGAGAAGTCAATGGCTAATTTCAAGTTCAAAATTAGGTCAAAAATACCTTAAATAGGTTAAGAACCCTCTTTTACCATTCATTTTTACTTTTTACCCTTGGTGATTTTGCTCTGATTCTCTAGCGATTTCGAGATGGTTGTGCCAATTCGGGAGCATAGATTCGAGAGATGCCGGAGATATGCAAGACCTACTAATTATGGGCCTCCAGTAAGTCATTACGAACTTCGATCTTGCATTTATTGATCATTTATTAAGCATTTATTGCAATTTCATGTTTTATCGTTGCTTTACATTCAAGAAATCATGCCTAGGATAGAATTGATTGTTGCCTAGGGTCTTTTACTATCGCTTCCGCGGTTTTTATTATCGCCTCCGCGTAATATTATCTCGCGTACAAGACAATTAAGTCTCGCCTAGCAGGAAAAAACTGTCGCCTTGCCCCAGGGAAAAATACTCCTTTTCGAATAGGTTATCACCTACACAAAACCTAACCATTTAACTCTCGCCTAAGGAAAACCCTCTGTCGCATTGTCAAATTCACTGTCGCGTATGGAAAATCTGTTGCCTGGCAAAATAATAAAGTCGCTTAGAGCCAAATAAAGTCCTGCCTAGGTTAAAATGTCGCCTGACAATAGAAAAATCACGCCTGATGTATTTTTTGCAAAATTTCCATACTTTTTACACATGTGTTGATCGTATCTCATGAACAATTTGATAACCCCCTGATGAGAAAGTCGGATAATAGTGTAGGTCTATGATTGTCAACAAAACATTGGTTTAGATATCAGGATAGTAGTACTTTAGAATATGATTTGTCAATCTGATTTGAATATTAACTGCTAGGATAAATCAATTAGTGTGAAAACCAATATGATTTGAATATGAACTGATAGGATAAATCAATTAGTGTGAAAACCAATATGATTTGAGACTGTCACTTCGTTCTTAGGATACAGAGAAATGAACGATGATACTTTAGTGTGATTACTTGATACTTTTGATTGAACTGAGATAATTCCTTGATACAATGTACTGATATTATTCCTTTACCTTGCCAACAGGATCATTATCCTACTTTATACCTCCGTTTAGTTTCATCTTGGGTTATTGACTTAGGTCAGAGACTTTCAGTAGCTGAGTTTTGAGTTATTGAGAGATGTGGTTTGAGTTTCCTCCTTGATCTCCCACAGTTCCAGCTGAACCATGGTTTATTGACTGCAGTGGTGGAGCGATGGCACTCTGACCACAACACATTCCACTTTCCATACGGAGAGATGACAATCACGCCAGAGGACGTGTATCGATTATTGTGGATTCCTTGCAGGGGTGAGTTGGTGTACTATAATTCTGCATATGATTCCTCTGTTTGCCGATGAGTATTCAGGGACAACACTATTGGAGATGGAGATACCATTACATGGCCTCAGTTTGCCTCTTTTCCAACATTACTAGTAGTTTTGGGTGCCTTGATTGGCGGTCTACTTCTTCCCGACAGACGAGGTCATGGTCTTTCAGTCGGTTGGGGCCGGATTATAGAGGATTTACTTGCTCATCCTCAACGGTTTGATTGGGGTTCCTGCATCTTGGCACAGTTGTATCATGATTTACATGAGGTAGTCTATCGGGGTAGTGCCTCATTGTCAGTGGGTGTGATTGTTCTGCAGTTGTGGATATGGGAGCATCTTCCCATTACTAGGCCTATTTCTGAAAGAGTTCAACGTCGGGGGTATCCCTACACTTTCTTATATACAGGCATGGTCATACAACATCATATGGGTCATTTGGATTACTGGCGACGTCAGATTGATGATCTGGATTAGGTTATATGGCGTCCTTATCTTAGTTGTGATCGTTGGAGAGAGGATGGTGATGAGTTACCATATATGTTTGCCCCTTGCTGGATGATTGGGTACACTCCTACCACTATTGAGCACTTCTGCTTTGGTAGAGTTTTGAGATAGTATGGGCAGATTCAGGATATGCCTCAAGGCAATGCATTATATGCTCGAGTACAGGTAGAGATTTCTCTATGGGGTCCATGTATTGATTATCAGTTTGCATTAGGTCAGATTGCGGGTATGACTATTTGCAGATGGGAGATACTTCCTGGTATGGCTGATGCTGGGATGTCACATGAGTATGTGGATTGGTGGTCTCACCATAGGTTTCCTTGGTTTACTGATCTGGCTGAGCCTATTCCTGGACGTCGTGATGGTGAGAGGGGTGGTAGACATCAGAGAGGTCGAGGACATAGACATCCTCAGGTTGCTACAGGGGGAGGTCATGTGAGATGAGATCTAGGTCATGATAGATAGGATAGAGCATAGGATGATGCAGCTATTAGATGGCCCAGAGCAGATAGATAGGACAGAGTGCATAGACATCAGAGAGCTCAGAGACATGCACAAATTGATGCAGCTAGGTAGATTCCTGGGATATTAGATCCCTTGGTATAGTTACAGAGAGTGGCCTTAGTGCAGCCTGATGGTGATGCGGCTCATCAGGATCAGGTATAGTAGGATTATGCATAACAGACTAATGCACAGCAGGCTGATGCACAGCAGGATGATGGAGCTCCACAGATGCCTCCACCAGCTCGACAGCCACAGGGTGCACAGGGTGATCACATGGATGGATTAGAGCGAGGTTTACAGTCTATGAGGATAGAGATATCCACTATTGTGGGTTGATTGGACCAGGTTGCCTCTTTATTACAGCAGCTTGTATCTGTCATGGTTGTTCAGAGGCAAGATGGAGTGGGTACATCATAGGCTCCTCCCCCATAGGATAGTAGAGGGCCAGATGGATCTGGTGCTACAGGCTCTTGAGCGATATGATGACAGATTTACTCAGTGTTGTTGGTCCATCTTTTATGTTATTCTCATTTATCAGAACATTTGATAGATCACTTTGATGATACCTTGACATATTTGATGTATGGGATCCTCCTTTTTGATGATGATATATGATGAGATACTTCTTGATTCTCTTTGATGAGTTTGATTATAAGATTATCTTTTATGCAGCTATATGATGTTTGATTTATGCATTTACTTGAATTCATGCTATGAATGCAGTATCTTATTTTATGATATATATAAATGTATGCAAAGATCTATGAATTTGGTGATGCTCTTCTATTGTTCATGTATGGATGTAGGATGTTTAATGGAAATGCACATGTATGTTCCTATGTTTTGTTGATTCAATGTATGCCAGTTTATCCTTAACTATATGAGTGCACATGATGTATGGATGATTTTTCATTGTAAATGTGGATAATGAATAATGCTCAATGCATGTATGCAAAAGATAATCTCATTTTCTTTATTGTGTTTAATCAAGAACAAACATTATTATTGAACCCCTTTTGCGTAAATGTTTTAACTACCCAAGATTATTGATGTACCCCCTCATTCCCTTGGAAAAGTAACCATAAACACATGCATTTGATCAAACAGGACAATGCAATTAATCTAACAAGATAATGCAATGAATCTAATATGCTTTGCAATGCAACCTAAGTGTCACCAGCTTTTAGCAAAGAAATGCCTTGAGGATAAATTTTCATCATTGAGCATTTGGGACCGGAAAGCAAGTACAATCACCACTGCCCACTGACATGATGATATGAATACCACTTTTTATCGCATTTGGTAACCTCCCTTTTTGAACTAGTACAACCCTCACTAGTTGGATGACCAAACTATGGGAGTCTGAATACCGGTGTCAACGGATTCAATGTTGCAAGTGGATTTTTGGTATTAAGATATAGAAAATCTAAATAGCCAAGGGATCCATTTTCATAAACAAACAAAGGTCAATCCATCCACTTATGAGATAGTCCTTGATGGTTCTTTGATGACCATGTCGTTAGACAACTTCTCATAAGGTGACGAATCTTCCTCCAAATAGTCACTCAAAGGCAATAAAATATTGTATCTCTATCATTGCCAATACCATCAATTAGCTAAAGAGACTTGATATAAATCAATCGATATAAGCAAAGAGATTTTTAACCAACTTTCAAAAGAATCTTTCAAGTGTTTTGCATTGTTTCTTGATTTTCAAATAGTATTTCCAAGTACCTTGATCATTAATGATGTTTGATTTTTATTTTTTTAATCCCGAATAATAAAGTCTATTAAGGCTCAAGGATTTTGTTGTGGTAATCAATTTTTTGGTTTATGAACAATGATATCTATCAAAGGTTCACGAAAATATGCTTCTTTCTTCTGAAATTCAGATCTCGCTCTCTCTCTGTTTGACTCTGACTGAATGTTGTTCATTTGAATCCTTTTTATGTACCAACTTTGTGATATGCTCTTCGTTGCCCCCAAGTGTTTGAATATACCCATTTTGACAACTTTGGGCAATGCAAATGATGAAGCTACAAAGCTTTATTAGGACTATGTACAAATGACGGATGCAATGAAGGTTTGGACAAATGGGATGATGAGATGCATTATGTACAAATGCAACCTAGGAAAGACCAACTGAAGGGAACCAAAGGTGCTTGTTTACCAAGTTTTCACCCTTTGGATGGATCAAGCTCTTTTTTTTTTTGCTACCAAGGTGCCTATTTACTAGGTTTTCACTAGGGCACTTTCTTCTTTTTCAATTTTTTTGTATTTTTTTTCTTTTTTCTTTTTTTCCTTTTTATCATCAAGGCGCCTATTTACTAGGTTTTCACCAAGACAACATCATTTTGGATGTTTTTCCTTTCTTCATGCTCAATTTTCTCAATGTTTTTATCCTTTTGTGCTTTTCAAATGTTTTTGGGGTTTTCAAGATCTCTTTTGAACTATGTACAAGAAAATAGGATGTTCTCTCATCTGATACTCTTTATACTCTTTCATCTACCTCATGTATAGAACCTTTTAAGATGAATACTATTAATAGGTTCTTGAAGTTCCTCTCCGTCACAATTTGATAATTTATAGGTTCCTGTGCCAAATGAAGATATTATGATAAATGGGCCTAGCCAATTAGCCTCCCATTTGCCTTTATTTTCCCTCTCAACCTGATTCTTTGGATTTTCTCTCAACACCAAGTCTCCTACCTGAAAAACTCTCAGTTTGATATTTTTATTATAGTTCCTTGAGATTCTATTTTGGTATACTTTCAGGTGCTCATAAGCTTGTGTTTGATGTTCTTCAAGTAACTCCAATTGTTGAAGTCTAGCAACCCTATAGTCTTCATCTGTGATCAATCCTTGTAACGACACTCGTAAAGATGGGATTTCAACCTCTAATGGTAGAACTACTTCAGTCCCATAGACTAGTGAGAATGGCATGGCTCCGGTGGGTGTTCTTATGCTGGTTCTATAGGCCCATAATGCTGGATTAATTTGCATATGCCAATCCCTTCCTGATTTGTTGACTGACCTTTTCAAGATCTTCAATATATTCTTATTTGTGGCTTCGGCTTGCCCATTTCCCTAAGGGTAATAAATTGATGATGAATGGCGAGTGATATGAAATGTAGCACATAGTTCATCAACATCTTTATTCTTGAATTATTTTCCATTATCTGTTATTATGGCATGAGGAATACCATATCGGCAAATGATATGATTTAGGATAAACATGGAAATTTGTTTTCCTGTTGCCATTATCAATGGAACCGATTCAACCCACTTGGTGAAATATTCTATTGCAGTTATGATGTTTGTGCCCATTTGAAGAAGGTGGATTTATGACACCAATTAAATCAAACCCCCATTGATAGAAAGGCCATGGTGTGACAAATGGATGTAATTCTTGTGCTGGTGCATGTATCATATTGCCATGATATTGGCATTTGCTGCATATCTTCACAAAGTGGCAAGCATCCTTTTCCAATGTCTTCCAAAAAACCCTAAGCGAAGGATTTTCTTAGCTAGATTTAACCCGCTTGAGTGCGACCCGCAAATGCCTTCGTGAACCTCTCGTAAAGCTAACTTAGACTCTTCTTCCTCTAAACACCTAAGTAACGTCCCATCTAGACCCTTACGATAGAATTTTTTGGAAAGGATTAAGTAATGGGAGGCTTGGCGTATGAAATTGCATTTTTGAGCACGGGTTTGGTCTAAGGGTAGCACTTGGTCTTTAAGGTAGGTATATATAGGTCCATACCAAGGGGAGTCATGTCCATGTAAGAGGGCAACAATTTGGGTTTCGGGGAGGTCAAATGTTAGTTTTACCAATTCTTCCACCAAGAACTCATACTTCTCATTTTGATCTGGTTTTTGTAACAAAGAGGCCAAGGTAGCCATGGCATCAGCTGCTCTTTTTCTCTCTCTAGGAATCTGTTCAAAGGTGATCAATGCAAAGTATTTCTTCCATCCATCAATCATAGTCTTATAAGGCATCAAATTTTCATCCTTAGTGTTATATTCATTGTTGACTTGATTAATGATGAGTTGAGAATCTCCATAAATTTGTAGCTCTTTTATATTCCATTATAAGGCCATTTTGATGCCTATGACTAGTGCTTCATATTCTGCTATATTATTTGTACATGGAAACATAAGCTTGTAGGATTTGGGAATGGTGTAACCTTGAGGAGTTACCAATAATATGATGGCCCTGGAACCTCCTTGAGTATAGGATCCATCAAAGTATAACTTCCACATTTTTGCCTCTATGTTGATAATGGCGGAATCCAGAAATTCCACTTGAATAGTTTGTGTAGAAGTCATGGGATTTTCAGCTAAATGATCTGCTATCACTTGTCCTTTGATTGCCTTTCTATCGACATATTCGATGTCAAATTCACTCAATATCATCACCCATTTGGCTATTCTACCTGTTAAAGCTGTTTTACTTAACAAATATTTGAGAGGGTCTATCTTGGAAATCAACTTGACCTTATGCATCAACATATAATGTCTCAACTTTTGAGATGCAAACACCACTGTTAGACAAGCTCTTTCCATAAATGTGTAATCAAGCTCATATTTTATCAACGTTCTACTCAAATAGTAGATAGCTCTTTCCTTTCCTTGTTCATCCTCTTGCGCCAAAAGTACCCCTAAGGATCTTTCCGTAGCAGGTATGTAGAGAAGTAATGCTTTGCCCTTGATTGGTGACAAGAGAATGGGTGGATTTATCAAATAAGTCTTCAGCAATGTGAAAGCTTGATCACATTCGGCATCCCATATAAATACAGTATCCTTATGTAGCAACCTGGTGAAAGAATGACATTTTTCAGCCAATTGGGAGATAAACCTTCATATGGATTGGATTTTTCCCTGCAAGGATCTCATTTGGCTGATATTCTTAGGTATTTCCATGTCCATTATAGCTTGTACTTTCTCAGGATCCACTTCAATCCCTTTGGCAGAAACTATATAACCTAGTAACTTGCCGGATTATACTCCGAAGGAACATTTCTTTGGGTTTAATCTGACCTTGAATTGCTCCAACCTAACAAATATCTTTTTCAAAATGTGGAGGTGTTCTTCTCTTTTGTGGGATTTTGCTAATATATCATCCACATAGTCTTCTAAAAATGTGTGCATCATGTCGTGGAAGATAGTTGTCATGGCCCTTTGATATGTGGCTCCAGCATTTTTAAGACCGAAGGGCATGACATTCCAACAAAAAGTACCCCAAGGGCAAGTAAATGCTATCTTTTCTTGGTCTTCGGGTGCAATTTTGATTTGATTATACCCGCTAAAGCCATCCATTAATTAGTACATTGAGTGTCCTACTGTCAAATCCACTATGGCATCTATGCTTGGAAGTGGGAAATCATCCTTGGGGCAAGCAAGATTTAGATCTCTACAATCCATACACACATGAATGGATTTATCATGCTTTGTGACTGGTACAATGTTGGAGATCCATTCGGCATATGCTATTGCTCTTATGAACCCTACTTTCAACAATTTTTCCAATTCTGCCTTGACCAAAAGAGCTATGTGGGGGTGCATTTTTCTCAACTTTTGCTTAACTGGTTTAACCCCTGGTCAAACATTTAGATGATGCATTATAAAGTCAGGATCTAATTCAGGCATGTCAGCATATGACCATGCAAAGTTTACTTGTTGTTCTTGGAAGAATTTTATGAAGTCTTCTCTTTCTAGAGGTGTGAGTGATGCTGCCAAGTGTATGAACTTTGGATCTAATTCTGTCCCAATATTGACCTTTTCCATTGGCTCTATGAGTATAGGTGACCTTTCCTCTTTATGTTCAGGCAAAGGGTCCAATCTCTCTTCTTTTGGTGCCACAATTGGGTTTTCACCAAAAGAAACATCTTTTAATTTTATTTTTTTTGGTTCTAATGGTGCCACAGTTGGGTTTTCACCAATAGAACTTTTCATTTTTTTACTATTTTTTTTTATTTTTTTCTTTTGACTAAGAGATTGAACCCCTTCTACTGTCATTATGTCCGTATTGAATTCATTGGTGAAAGAGGGTTCAACCGCATTAAGGTAGTGATTCATTGCTTGGTCATTGGAAAAGTAAAGTAGGTCATTTGGTTCGGTTTGGTCCCAATCAATGAGGTGCGGATTTATCAAAAGTAAGGGTTCATTGGGTGAAATGTAATCAATAGGCATTATGGACATGACTTCATTTTAGGGTTCGTACATTGTATCGTTTAGATCTATGACGTGCGCTTCCTCAAGATGATCCATGGAAGAAGGGTCAAAGTCCCCTTCACTTGAGTCCTCGTCAACCTCTATGGGAAACAACATGGGAAAAGCCACAAGTAGGTTAAAACTAACATTTGAATCTCCCTCCTTTGAAGTTATCCAAAATGTTTCTATCCATGCTCCATTGGTAGGTACTTGCTCGATATTAGGCCTTTGAATAGGAGGTTCTTCACTAATTTGAGCTTCTTGCCTTGGAATTTTTGCATAAGTATGTATAGCAATCACTTCCTTGTCATGACATGATTCATCCGATAAAGTATCCCATTCATAATCCTGAGAATCATCACTATCTCCTTCGGATTCTAAGGCATTTATGTGAGGATAAAAATCTTGCATTGGGCTTGAACTTTCTCCTTTACATTGAAAACCTACTCCAGATTTTTCATGACTTGTCCTCCAAATAGGTTCTATAGGTTCCAGTAATCCCCTATTTCTTTGGCCTAAGGGTCCTCTTCCCTTGTATCCCATCTTTTGCATTATATCAAAGCCTTTTCCATATTGCTCAGTTTGTATCTTTACATGCTGAATTCTTTCCATGGGAGTGTTGGAAGTATCTTCCTCATCATGGTAAAGCCATTGAAGGACGTCATCTTCTTCCTTATCCCATGTTGCTTTGTTATCTTCCCTTACAAAATAGGAATTATACTTATGTTCTTTTGATGGTTTACCATGTGATTTTGGAGATGTGGGCATGTCAAATAGAGAAACAGAATATTCCCCTATCCCTTTTGAACTAATCTTGCATTGTTTTTCAAAGTTGTTCATCATTTCACTCATGTGTTGGTAACGATCTTTCTTGGCTTTTTCCTTTTCTTCTTTGGTAGGTTTATAGATTACTGTTTCCAATTTAGGTGCCATGTATGAACTTTCCATTGCATTTGGGCCCTCGTAGCTCACTTTTTCCTTTCCCTTAGTTGATGTCGTTGAACTAGCTTGAGGAGGGTGTGGAGTGACATTTATTGTTAGTTCCTTCATTTTAACATCTTCAATTGTGGTTTCTTGAATAATTCCTTCCCGGTTATGTGGAATGTATAACTCATGAGGAGGTTTGAGTGCATTGCAATATTGGAATGGGTTAGAGTCTCCTCCAACTGTGATTTCTTCACCCATGTACGGAAATTTTATGCATTGGTGGTACGTGGATGGGACTGCTTGCATCTCGTGAATCCATGGTCTACCCAACAAAATATTATAAGTTAATTTCATGTCCAGCACTTGGCAATTGGTGTCCTTCTTGACAGGTCCCACTTGGATGGGCAATACAATCATACCCTTAGAAGCTCTTTCAGCTTCATCATAAGCTTTAATGGTGATTTTCTTTATAGGGTCAATGCAAGACTCAGATAGACCTAAGGATTTGACAAGACTTAATGTGCAAATATTGAGACCAGCCCCTCCATCAATGAGAGCTCTTTTGACTCTATGCCTTTCGATTAAGACCTCTATATGCAATGGTAGATTTTGAGGATGGGTTATAGACATGTCATCTTGATCGAAAAATGAAAGACAATGAGGTGCTACAGGATGACCTATCATATGTTGAAACCTTTCTGTCTCTAAGTTAGTAGGAACATGTGTCTCTCCTAGAGCTTTTTCCAAAATCTCCTTATGGTTTGGTGACAACTTCAATAATTCTAAGATAGAGATTTGTGCTGGAGTACGTTGCAATTGATCAACCAAACTATAAGGCCTTGCTGCTGTAGAAGACTGTTTGACTACAATATTGGATGGTGGGATGTTAGTGCTTTGAGGAGCTATCCCTTGTAAGGTTATTCTAGAATTCTACCCTCTTGTAATGACATTTGATGCTTCCTTTTGAGGTTGTTCATTAACTATTATAGCATTAACAATATGATCATAAGGTGGCGCAAAGTTGAGATTATTGGCGCTTTGCTTCTTGTTATTTGATGACTCTCCCTTATCATGTTTGTAAAAGGGTTGTTTGAATGCCATATGATCTTCATTATTGGGAGGTCCGTCAATGGTGATCGTGCCATTATCAATTAAATCTTTCACTACATTTTTTAATTGCAGACATTCATTTGTTGTGTGTCCTCGAATTCTATGATACTCACAATGGGTATTGGCACTCCACCAACCAGGTTTATCATTTGGCTCGTAAGGCTGAATTTTGGGTAAAGTAATGACATTATTAGCCAGGAGAACCTTTAATTCCTTTTCAAGGGGTTCACCCAAGGGTGTGAAGTTCCTTGTGGGGGTTGGCCTCAAGCGTTTATCAAATTTAGTATTCCTTGAATTATCTCCTTGATTTCCATTGTTGGTGTGATTGTTGTTGGATGGTACATTAGAGCTCTGATTGGTATTGTTCACTTGATTAGGTGTCCTTGTAAGAGCAAAGGGGACCACCTTCAAGTTACTAGATTCAACTACTCCATCATTCACAATTCCTTTATTGTTATTCTTATAACGATTGTTACTATTAAACCAATGATTCTTCTGATTATTGCCATTGTTACCATTGTTGCCACTATTGGGGTTGTTCTTATTATCTTTGTACAGTTTGAGTTCTCCACTTTTGACCAACACTTCCTTTGTGGTTACTCCATTTTCAATTAGATCTTGGAAGGTCTTTGGACATTGCATTCGTAAGCAGTAGTTTAACTCATTACTCAAACTATTTATGAAGATATCCATCTTCTCTTTTTCAGGCACACTTCTAGGATATCTTGCAAAAACTGTCCTCCACCTTTGTAGAAAAGTGAGGAAGGCCTCTCCATCTTTTTGTTTTGTGTTGCATAACGTTATCATCATGACATCATGTTTAATGTTATATGAGTAATGAGCCACGAATTTCGATGCTAACTCTTCAAAGGTTTTAATGCCAGAGGGTAACTTAGAAAACCACTCCATAGCCATGCCTCCTAAGCTTCATGGAAATAATCTCATTAAATATGTGGTATCATGCATGAACTTTAAGCTCAACGCACAAAACTCCCGTAAGTGATCTTGAGGATTTGTTGTTCCTTCGTACTTGTCATATTTAGGGAACACCACATTGATCGGGAATGGCACCATAACCAAGCTTTTATCAAATGGGAATGGGCACAATGCCTCTATAGAAAAAGGCTTGGGAGACCCGCTTTGCTTGATGTTGTCTAGTTACATTTGAAATGCCTTGAATTGTTTGTTCATAATGTCTAAGGTACTTTCCTCAACTTCCGGTGTTTTAAGTTGGTTGACATCAAAGTCACGGGGAAGCTTGAGACCTTTTTGTGCTAAGTCTATGAAATGTTTTTCTCTATCTAGGTCCATTGCCTTTTCCACGAGCCTTTTGAAATAAGGACATTGGACAGCCTCACTAACTCTTTCATCCGTGGCATCTTCTGTCGTTAGTTCGGTTGTATTTTGAGTATGAGTTTGGTTAACTCCGTGAGCACTTGGATTTACTCCTTCATTGTTGGTATTTCCTTGGTTATTAATATTGCTCTGGTTATTCATGTCATTGCCTCCACCATTGGCATTACCTTGGTTGGTGAAATCAATGCCACTATTATCCTTACCACCAAAACTACCTTGATACATCATTTTGTCTTCTTTTTCTTGTTCGGGTGACTTTTGTGGCACTCTAGGAGTAGTTTCGTCTCTGGGATAAGGGAGCTCTTGTCTCAAATAAATCCCGTCAGCTTGCAAGGTTTTCTTGGTGTAATATGATCTAGTGAATGCAGGCATGAACCTTGGATGCACGTTAAGACTACTTGGATCTAATCCTTTGCAAAATTTGACAGATATGCGAAACAAGATTTTTCACCAGACTGTAAGTTGGATCAGCGAAAACTCGAAAAAGGGTATTCAAATTGATATTCAAATTTTTTTGAATCTTCCTGGAAGTACTCTTTGTTTGACCTTTTATGTTTCTAGGTGACACTGAATCAAGCATAGGCATGACTAAAACTCCTGTAGGCGTGCACTGGTTTGTTTTTAGGCGGTCCTCTATGGGTTCTTAGGCAACATTTTACTATTACCAGTCGGGTTTCCAGTTTAACTAGGCATGTCTCAAATGTCTCTAAGCATGACTTTAGTGTGTATACATGTGTTTGAATAAGTCACAGGCGTGACTGAACCTCTGATAGGCGGTTTTGTTTTGTGTCTAGGCGACACTTTTTTGACCAGGGTATAATTTTTTAGATTTTTTTAAAAACTTTTGATCAGGTATTTTTGAAAATTTCTTGTTTTGAAAATTGAAAACAAATGCAACACACACATAAATGTCTCTAAACAACAACTAATGTGTATATTCTTGAATGTTTTCACAAGCATAGCACAAGAATGAATTCCAAACAGCCTACCTAGAGTCAAATTGGTTTGTAAACATGGCTCTCCAAGGTGGCCTTTCTAATTTAGCTGGGATTTAATAAATGTTCCGTTCAAATGAATTAAAATCTCTCATCCCCCAAGTATGTTAAGGGGCTTCCCACATGCACGAAGGCATGATTTTGCGCAATCCGTAAAGACTACTAAAGGAAGTTTGAGAAGATTAAAATCCCTTTGTCATGCACCCCATTAAGGATGCATGCGTTTCATTTTATAGTGGGTCAGATTCTCGCGGAAAAAGAAAGTGTAACCCACTTTGGGTGGTCCCTCTCACTAGCCTCACTAAGGAAAATTCAGGAGGCGAGCCCACTAAATCTCTAGCATGTTCATTTTGCAAGTAAGGCAGATTTTGAATTTTAAGTAAAGTTTTTGGGAGTTTGTTTTACCAAGAAGGTGAAGAGCATATCCCTAACTTTCCTTTTAATTCTCAAACACTTCAAACACTTAGTTCTTTTTCAACCTCTTGACAAGGAGGTTCTTAGAATTGAAATGTGTGGTTCAATTTCTTCCTTATTAAAGCTAGGTTTAAATGACAATGCCACAAGTTAAGGGAATGCAAGCTTGTTTGAGTAGAATACCTTTCCTTGTAGCTAGCAAAAGGCTAGGGGCATTTTTTAGTTGCTGATTTTCATTTTTCACTTACTCACCTTGGCAATTTGCTCCAACTCCCTCCTCCAACAAGTTAGTCCAACACAACCAATTCACAATGAGGGGAAACCAAACTTGCATGTAATCAATCAAAAGATTTTAATGAAAGAAGCTTTAATCTCAAGGTTCATAAATCCAATTTAGAGACACAAATTTTTGCTTATAAGCTTCAATCACAGCTAAATATTTCTCATATACCTGGACATCCTCATCTAGTGTGGATTCAAGGACAGCCTTTGTATGCACTTGATTCTCCTTCTTTATTTTCTTTGCCAATGCTTTTCCCTCCTTGTTGAACCTACTTTCTGGCTTTTTCACTCTTGGATGTCTGCTCATTTACTGGTTAACAACAAACACAAAGAGTCAGATTTTTAAATTTTATCAAATTGAACATGAAAATAGCAAATTAAACACAGGCGACATCCTCCAGCTAATAGGCGTGAATAAATCACTCAGAGGCGTGACTTTACTAATAAACGCAACACACTTCAGTGCACAAGCGACATTAATAATAGCACAGGCGGTAAATCTGCTCCGCAAAGCGTAAATAGAATACTAAATCCGCGGCAAATAGTCAATGCAAAGTGACATCCAAAGCTTTTAAAGCGATAAAGATATTATCCAAAGTGTGACATTAATGATCAAAGGCATGATAATCTCAATTACTACGCGATAGCAAATTTCTCTTTAAGTGTGATATTAAGTGGAAAGCGCAATGCAAAGAGGAAATTGACGCGATAGAAAATAAGAGATACGCGATACTTCCCTGTGTTTAGGCGTGATTTGAAGCCATAAAGGCTGAATGCTTTATCATTCCAGGTGTGAGTTTCTAGCTAGCAAGCATAAGATCAGGCTTCCGAAGTGACACTATAAGGATTCTAAGCGTGAATATATCTCCCGTAGGCATGACTTTAGGAAATTCCTACAGAAAACACACGGAAACTAGACAAAACGTATGCAAAGATGATTTAAATCACAAATTTGTTAGTATTTGAGGCTCAAGGCCCCACGGTGGGCACCATTTGTGTGTGTGAGTTTAACACCTTCATGAAATTACAAGATTAACTAAGAACAACAAGAATTAGAGTGAGAACTAATCTAATCAATGCACAATTAATCTATCAACATCTCATGGATCTCTAAAATAAAGTGGTAAATGAGGCTCTCAGCTATGATCCTCACTAGTGACACTCTAAAGATGAGAATTAAGCTATATGAAATGCAATTAAGATCTATTCAATCAAATTCTAGCTCTATTTGATGAACAATCTACTATGATCAAAGCAATTAAGCTATTAAAATTGACAAGTGAGTGGTGTGGATGCAAATTGCAAGAGCTTTGCTACAATTCAAAGATATGGAATGGATCCTTAATGCCTTAAAATGCTTTCTACTTATAGGATTTTCTCAAGGGTAGGGGGTAGAGTGAGTTGATCATGGTTATGCTTGGGTAAGGTCAACTGGCTTTGCTTTGTCCATAAATGGGGGGACAAGGAGGGGACAATCATTTAAATGGTTTCAAAAGGTTGGACCATTTCAACAAAAGTGAGTGATTTGTGTCCATTTTGTCTCCAATTTGCTTTGTTGAGGGAAATTATGATTTATTAATTAATTAAAGTAATTAAATTTAGCCATGAAGGGTAAGAGGTTCATTTTGATTTTTGCTTTCAACAACTATGTCATTAATTAAATTTAATCAATTTCGTAGTGTTTTTCCCCTTTTCAAGCTTTATTTAATCATTTAATCATTTAATTGAATTTTCCTTTGATTTGAATTGCCTTTGTTCCATTGATTGATTTTTCGTGCTATTTTGATGATTTGATGCACCTTTTGATTGATTTAAGCCTTTTGCAAATTTTTCGTGTCTACAATTATTTTCACTCTTCTGAAGTGAGCTCAGTTAAAAGCCAACCCTGTCAAAGGTTACAATACACATTGTTAGGTGTGACCCAGTTAAAGGATTTCAATCACCTTGTTAAAAGTGAGCCTTGTTATAGGACTTACATACACTCCATTAGAATGCAACCTTCTTCAAATGATTTAACTTATGACTGTTAGGTCAACCTCTGTTAAAAGGATTTTGATTGTTACAATGGTTAGAAAGTAGCAGCAATATTGATCTGAGAAACATACAACTCACTTTACAAATATTAGATCTGATTCCGTACACTAATGTTGGTTTATTGACTTTGAAACTTTTCCATCTCCATCTCTGATCTTCTCAGAACTTTTCTTCAAGAAACCACTACAATTCTCCTTCAACCTTTTCTGCTTATACAATCAATAAAACTTTACTGATCTTCCAGCATTCTCTTTCTCACCCATGCACTCGCATATCCAATGCTCAAGTTCCCTTAATACTTTCCTTAATTAGGTTAACTCATCTTATGTCACTCAATCTCATTCATAGATCTTAGGGTTAGGTCAGATTCATTGAATCTACTCGCTTCATGTTCTTCAGCTTCATTTCTAGAATCATCTCAAATCTCTTAAAGATTTACAATAAAATGTTTTACAATGCATTTAATGCTTTCAAACAATCAATAAATAAATTCAACACATTTTACATAATCCAAGAATTCAACAATGTTGGCTCCAAAACTAAATTCTCTTCAAATATAAAAATGTTGATGTTTAGTCAATACTGTGATCAACTACTCAGTCTTCATGTAGAAAGCTCGGTCATTACTAGAAATGTTTCCTCGGCTTATATTGTCTTCCTTGGCAATTAACTGTTGTTCGATCGACACTAGAATTTTTGTTCGGCATACATTGACTCGGTCGACACTAACATTGCTCAGCTTAAACATGATTTCTCCATTTTTGCTCGGTCAAGCCTACCAGTTTAGTCGTCAGTCTTACTAGGATAAACAATATATTGTCTCATCATTGTACAACATAGTCAAGTACACTTTGTAGTATCAAGATAACTCAACCTTTCCCTAGGTGCTATTGTTACCAACCTTGCCCCAATCCTTCACAACAATACAATAGATATAGTACTTTCCTAAGTAGCAACAGTCTTACCAATTATGGTTTGACATCAATGACAATACAACAATTGTTTCAATTGCAGTTTCCAACAATCTCCCTCTTTGGCATTGATGGCAACACAATATGATATCACCTAAATAACACATGGATTACCAACCAATCCAAAAGCTTATTTGTTCATCAGAGAATCATTTATAATATCCTTAGCTTCATTCTAATTTGGAATCCTATAAGCCTCACTTCTTTGACCATCAGAAGTATTCAGATCTCCCTCTATCTTGATCCTTCATTTTAGTTCATCACCCTTACTTTTCCAGTTCATCACCCTTACTTTTCAGTGTCATGTGTTATCATATCAGTTCATCTCCCTCTTTGACAAAAATTCCAAAGTAGCAACTAAAACATACATCCATCAAATGTAGATAATAAATGTGCAGCTCAGTGTTTCTCCCTCTTTTATCTTGTCTATGACTGATTCCTTGTCTTTGCTCCTTTTCACAACTCTAGGCTAGCCCTAAAGTGTGACAATCTTCTGCATCAAGTTGTCAAATATTCTGTTGTAGCATATTTGATGCAGTGCTCCTAGCTTGACTAGGCAGCCTCAGTTAGGGAAAGCACCCCTAATTGACTTCTCAAATACTCATGAGCTTCTCTGGGTAAAGCTTTAGTGAAAATGTCTGCTAATTATTCTTTTGTATTCACATATTCCATTCGAACTTCTTTATCTTGTACTAATTCTCTCAAGTGGTGATACTTTATTGCTATGTACTTGGTCTTAGTGTGCATCACTGAATTCTTAGAAATATTGATAGCACTTGTGTTGTCATAGAAAATAACAACAGGTTCAGTGATTTCTTCTTTCATGCCTATTAACAATTGTTTTATCCATACCAAATTTGAACAGTTTACTACAACAACAACATACTCGGCCTCAACAGTAGATTGGGAAATGCAATTTTGTTTCTTGCTCGTCCAGGAGACTAATCTCTATCCAAGAAAGAAAGCTCCACCACTAGTACTCTTTATGTCATCTACATTTCCTGCCCAATCAGCATCTGTATAAACTCTGAGTTCAAATTTGTCATCCTTCTTATAATATAGACCATAGTCAATAGTTCCTTTCAAGTATCTCATGATTCTTTTCACAACCATCATGTGTGTTTCCTTAGGATTGGCAAAGAATCTTGCCACAATCCCAATAGCTAGTGCAATATCTGGTCTACTATGTACAACATACTACAATTTTCCAATCATGGATCTATACAAAGTCTGATTCACTTCTACAGCATCATCATTCTTAGATAAATTTTGTCCAGTAACCATAGGAGTACTCACTAGTCTAGCATCTTCCATCCCAAAAGTTTTCAATATTTCATTAACATACTTAGACTGTGTAATGAAAATTCCTTTCTTCATCTGATATACTTGTAAACTAACAAAGAATTTGATCTCACCAAACATGCTCATTTCAAATTTAGTTTGCATTTCACTTGAAAATCTTTTACACAATGCATCTTGTCCACCAAAAATAATGTCATCCACAAAAGTTTTTGCCAACAGGATACCTTTACCTTCTTCATCTTTCATGTACACATTGCTTGTGTCATTTTTTCTTGAAAATCCAATCTGTATCAAGTAGTTGTGTAACCTCTCATACCATGCTCTGGGAGCTTGTTTCAATCCATATAGTGCTTTGTTCAGTTTGCACACCATGTGTCTTCTGTTTGGATCAATAAAACCTTATGGATGTTTTATGTAAACTTCTTCTTATAGTATACCATTTAAAAATGCAGACTTGACATCCATTTGATATACCTTGAAATCTTTATAAGCAACATATGCAAGAAGAGTTCTTATTCTTTCCAATCTAGCTACAGGGGAAAATGTCTCCCCATAATCTATTCCTTCTTCTTGTGTGTAGCCTTTGCATACTAGCCTAGCTTTGTTCCTAGTTATTTCACCATTTTCATTCATCTTATTCTGAAACACCCACTTTGCTCCTATAACATTTTTGTTTTCAGGTCTTGGCACCAGAGTCCAAGTATCATTCTTCTCAATCTGGTCAATCTCTTCATTCATTGCTTGTATCCAGCCTCCATTCTCTAATGCCTCACTAGTTGACTTGGGTTCAAATTCACACAGTAGGCATGTTGGATCCTTAGTCTTACTTCTGGTCTGAATTCTAGTATTTTTGTCTCCAATTATCTGTTCAAGCTTGTGATGTCTTCTTACATATTTTTCCAAAATAGGTTCAGCTCTTCTCTCCTCTATTTCATCAGGTTCCCCAACAAGATTGCGAGATTCAGCTTCTGAATGCTCGGCAACCTCTTCCTAATACTCAGTAGTATTTTCTTGTAGCTCAACATGTTCTTGTTCTCTTTCGACACTGTTTTCATGATGCTTGGCATTATTTACCTGAGAGTTGAACCACTTTGTAACATCTTTCTATTATGTTCACTCTTCTAAAGTGAGTTCTGTGAAAAGCCAACCCTGTCAAAGGTTACAAACACACTATCAGGTGTGACCCGATTAAAGGATTTAAACCACTCTGTTAAAAGTGCACCTTGTTATAGGACTTACGTACATCCCATTAGAATGCAACCTTGTTCAAAGGATTTATACAAATGACTGTTAGGTCAACCTCTGTTAAAAGGATTTTGACTGATACAATGGTTAGAAAGTAAAAGTAGTATTGATCTAAAAAACATACAGCTCACTTTGTAAATATCAAATCCA